>PVKZ01005419.1:0-53890 GCA_004027375.1 Macroglossus sobrinus | reverse complement strand
GCAAAATGGTCCGTGTCCAGCCCCACGAAGGACCCTGCTCTGAGCTTCTAAGCTTTGACGATTCCATCTCCTTTAGTTCACCAAGCTCCGTTTTTTCCTTTTTCCTTTTCAGCTCTGTAACGCCTGGCTGACAACGATGACGTTCAATTCTCTTGCTGAAATAACCCACCTCCTGACTAAGCCCCCCACGATTGACAGGCCGTCCGGATAGCAGGTTAAATGTTCTGTGTTCGTCTCCATCTTCAGTCCACTTGCTCCGTTTTAGTGGCCTCCGAAGAGACAGGCTGTCCTCCTACTTCTCTTGGTTTAGTCGACAACCGGGAAGGGAGTAAAGCCATGTGGGGTGGGGGCGGGGAGTCAGGGTTAGAACGGCCACTGAAGGAGGCTGTGGAGTGTCTGATTGGCTGGGGTTTGGGACGTCAGAAGCCGTTCAATCCAGAAGCAGTTTGAAGCGGCTATTCTGACCCTGGTTGGGACTCGGCTGCGGCTCTCCAGGAGGTGGGTCATCTTGCTGGTTCCAGTCACCTGGCCTGGGGGTGGGCTACGTAACAAACGTGATAACGGATTATTTCTGATTCTGTTGCCCACCATCCATCCCCTGGATGACCACCTGCACCCCTGCTTGCCATGCTGCTTTCCGAATTAGCTTTCACTAAGCCACGGGGTTCTCTCTACAATGTAGTTCTGATCACGCCATTCTCCTCCTGGAGACTTTTAAGTTGCTTCTGTTTACATGTAAGACAGAACCACACATCCACACCCCACCCTGAAGACCCGAACGGGCGGGCTCCTGACCGCCTAACCGTGAAATCACCTCTGTCACTGCTGCCCCTTCACCAGGCCCCAGACACCGTGGCGATCACCCTGCTTCTCCTCAAAACCCCGCCACACGCTCTGCCTGGGAAGTTTGTCTGCCTAGAACGTTCTTCCGGGATTTCCCTGGCCAGCCCTGGCCAGTCTTTAGGGGTCCGTTTAAAAGTCGCTCTTCAGGGCAGGCTGTCCCGATGCCCTTCAGAACACAGTTCCCCTGCTGTCCTCATAACTCCATGTCCTTTCTCTTGATAACTTTCATGGGCATTCACAACTGTGTGTTTATTTGTGTGACTATTATCTGTGTAATATCCGTCTCCTTCAAGAAGGTACTGTAGGCTCCCAGCTATGGTAGGGACCGAGTGAATTCTCAACACTCAGAATAGGCCCTGGCATGAGGTTAGAGGTCTGGGAAGGACTGAGTGAATGAATGAATGAATGCATGAGCAGACGAATGAATGCATGGACGAATGGATGAATGCACGAGGTAGACAAGTCTACAAATGGCCCATTCGCCCAGGACGTCCAGGTTTTAAGAACTGAGCAAGACTCAGTGTCACGGAAAGGTAATCTGAGTGTGGACAGAGGTGGGCCCTCGGCCTCGAACATGCAGCCCCGTCTCTTGTCGGCTGAGTGGCTTCTGATGCTTGATGCCTCCGGGGAAGGGATGTGATTTGCATCACGACCTTGACGTGTCCTTGCTGGGAGCTCCAGCAATCAGTTTGTTTCCTGATTCCCTTCCTCCCCCGTGAATGATGATCAATGTTATTATTAGACCAAAAACGTGACCAGCAAGCAGCCCTCTGAAAAGGCCTCTCACGGTATACGTGAAGACCTTCAAGGTGCTGTCGACATTAGGGGGACACGGGTGTGGGTCCTTCGTGGACTTTCTTTCAGGATTGGGGAGGCTCTCTAAGAGTTTCTAAGACCTTGCTCCCACAAGGCCGATAGTGATCCATTCTGAGATCCGAAATACACATGTGCTCACCACGTGCTCAGCGGCGGGCCGAGCGCTGTCCACGTGACTCCTCATTTAATATGTACTGATCTCAGTCATTGGATGTGAGAGAGAATTCTACTCCCTGACACTGTGGACACCCAGAATTCAGACGTGACCTTAAGAAGGGGCAGCCGGGCCGTGCCCAGGACCTCTTGTTAACCACAGTTCTCTACGTGGGCTGTGGGGGGGGGGTGCGCTGAGACCATGCCCGCCTCTCCCAGTGGGAAGCAATGCACATCATCCTGTGGGATTCACACTCGAGACCCTCACTTTTGGCCCAATGCGGCAAATAATCATTGTCATCTGTCATGCTTCTCGCAAAGTGGTTCGATGACATACTATTAAAAATACAATGAAAAATATTTGTGTTTTATAATCTAATCCTATAGGAGACCAGGAGACCTTCGTCAAAATAGGCCATTGCTTAAAAAGGGGGGAAATGTGAAAATCGAGACTATTACATATAAGCTTTTTTTCCTTAGAGAGGCATGAATGTCAGTGAGATACCTTCACTGGCATGCTCGGGACACTAATTTCAGTGTCAGAAAATGTGGATGAGAGCTTTTCAGCTTCTGAGGACCTTGGAGAGAGAGCCGGAGTGACAGCATCTCGGTGCTCGAAGGGACACGAGACATCACCTCACCCAGGACGCTCATTTTGCGGATGAGCAGAGCCACACCTGTGCACCTGTCTCTTTGCACACCTGTCTCTTTAACACGCGGCTCTCCTGCTGACAGGTGATGCTCATCTTTACCAAGCAACGCCGGAATGACAATGGCACGAGGGAATGGTCTTGGATTCGATTGCATTTAGCTCACGTGTTCGATTCCGCTGTCTCTTACCATGAAAGGATCCTGAGCTATTTTTTCTTGAATGATGCAACTGAAGTGCCAGGCTCAGGTTTTGAATTGTTTTTGAAGCATTTTATTCGGAAGTCCTCGTCCACCACTTACCCCGATCATCTGGCGAGTCGCTGAAGGCAGGTATATAACCGAAAGGCCGAAGCGAGCAGGTCTGAAGAGGCGCTGAAGACATACATCACGTGAAGCCCACGTGGTACTGATAACTTCAGTAGATAAAATTTATACCGCAAGCATTTCTATTTGCAAGGGAGCCACACGGTCGTTCCTACATTTTTTTTTTTCAAGGAAAAATATCTTCAGAGAGTTGGTGTAATAAATTACCTGAGTTGCAGTCCATATTGAGAAACCTTCTATTTTCTGTACTTAAAACCAAACGCCTCATCTACTGGTATTTGGGGGTGATTCTCGGGTACAGATAAACAAATGAAGTTTTTCTTTTCGCTGTATGTTATAGAGATCAGCGTCCTGAACTGCCAAACTAAGTGCGTAGAGATTCTGAAGCTACAGATTTTTTTAGCGCTGAAAATAAACATGTTCTCATTTGACGCCACCTTTCATTGGAAGTGCTTTTGGCGTCATTTTCAACAGCTTGTCAGAAGGACACATTGCAGTCGTTTAAAACGGACTTGAGCTGGGCAGTGACCAAATGCATTCATTCCGCAGTCAGAAGATCTATTCGGCTGTGCATTTTTGGAATTATACCTTTTAGCTCGTATTTTACCACAAGCCGCATAACTAGTAACAAGCTGCAAGATGGATTGGACTCTCAGGCATTTTTTTTGAAGGCAAAAAAGTCAAGGCCAGAACTTGCGAGAAAAATGTTTTTGCATGAGACTGCTTACATGCGTGGTGTTCCATGATGCTTCCTCCTCTGGCCAGCCTCCGCCCAAAGCACTCGGCTGGAGTGGTGTGTCACCTCCCGCCTGCCTCCCCCGGGGGCCTGGGTTGTGCATAACGGCTCTTGGTGGCCTGACTGGCTTGGGAACTGAGATGCCGGATGCAGGAACGCAGATGGAAGGAGAAATGTACTCCATTCGTCTCGTGTCGAGCTGCCTCATGCCTGCGTACAGCAGCCCAAGTCCCAGAGGGAGAAGGAAGCTCCATTTTCGGGCCCACCGCATCTCCGTTCTCTCTGTGAGACCCTTGGTGGGCGGGGGAACTGGGGGTGATGCGTGGCAGCCTCCCGTCCGGTGGCTGGCGATTAGGGCTCCTGGTTGTTCCGTCGCTGACAGCTTGGGCTGGCTTTCAAGTGATCACAAGATTTCAGCAGATGCCAAACGCAGGAGGAGGGAGAAGAAATCCAATTCTTGATGCACTTGATTTTCAGCAGGTTCACGGAACGAGGGGAGCTGTGAGGTGGCTTAGCCCGTAGGATGCCGGGACCAGGAAGCCCTCAGAGACTACCTCGGGCTCCTACCCATCTCATGGATGGGGAAACTGGGGTCCTAGAGAGGAAGGACTTGGAGGTCACATAGCAAGTTTACCTTTTTGAGCAGACACTGGCTTTGTTCAACATTGCGTGTAAAGGCTTGGACCCCTCATACTCTGTCGGGACCAGCTGTAGCACAGAATTCTAGAGGCGCAGGAACAGGGACTGTGAAAACCCCAGTGCCCAGGAGACTGGCACATACAGCAGGGGGATGAACTGGCCAGTATGAGGTGACTCTTGATCTCAGTGTTGGAGGGATGTAGGAGGAAGGACGTAGCCTAGTAGCCTGCATCCAAGGACAGAAGAACCATTCGGTCTTTTTTCTTTGACTCCACAATAATAAAATGCCATAGGGTTTTATTATTATTATTATAAAATATGTTTGCACATGGTACAGATTCGCAATTATTATCCTACCCACCCTCTGGACAAAAATAAACAAACGCTGTATTAGTTACAACCAGTTGTTGTCAAGGCACAGAACATAATTCTTTTTTTCATTCTTGCCTCTTCTCTTGTGTTTTTTTTTTCCCTCCCTTACATGTGTTTTTCCCTCTGACCCATTGTATGTTCCAGCCGGTTCACCCGTTCCGACTTGGAACAGTGTTGACTAGCTCTGCCTTTGGGGATGTTTCTCTATCTCTAGCCTAAGAGTTCGCTTTAATGGTTTACGCCTTCGTCAAAGTGGGGTTGAGGGTGTGTCGAGAGCCCGGGAACTTGGTTCCACCTGTGCCATCAACCACCTGCGTGCCTGGAGGACCTTCCTTAACCTCTCTGGGGTGCACCTGCTGTGTGGAGGGGAGGGGCCTGCTGGGCCAGGGACGGATCTGAGACCAAGAAACAGGAGGACGAAGGCTGCTCAGCAGGATCTGTGCACAGAGCACGTGCTACTCACAAATAAACCGCTTCGGCAACTCCGTAGGTGCATATGCCGGCAGTGAGGACCACGGTTATTATATGTGAAAGGCAGAACATCATATTAAATATTTTATTAAAACAACAATCTAAATTACAGCCTGGCTCCTCTGGTTTATTTTCCAGTTTATTTCATTATCTTTATGACTTTCTTCGGGAGCCTGCTATGAATTCTATTTCTCATATTATTTTTACCAAAACAATTCACATCATCTTTCCATGGAAAACTTCAACTAGATGAGAAATTTCACTTCTATTCCCACACTTCAAAAATGAGCATTTAATGTTTTTATTGACTAATATTTACGCGTCATTAAAACTTCATATAGAGATGTAATCACGGAAATATTTTGTTTAGATTTATTAGATCATTAGGTAGCAAACAAAACACCTTTTATGCTTCCTCTTCATTTTTATAAATGTTAACGTCAGCCACGTCTATTGGGCATTATATTCTTGGAGTGAATGCACCATAATTCTTGGCACACGCCCCCATCGGCAGGTACTTAGATTTTTCCCATATTTTAGCCTCTTTTGCCCGACTACCGACCCCGAGTGGATGGAACCAAGTCTGATGTGCTATTTGGAACCGTCGGGATCATGCGGGAAGCAGCAGCTCTCCGGGAGCTCCAAGCAGAAAGAGATGCGGTGAAGGTGGGCGGGGCTTAGACGTTGGGCGGGTAGGCGGGGCTTAGACGCTGCACGGGTAGGCGGGGCTTAGGCGCTGCACGGGTGGGCGGGGCTTAGACGCTGGGCGGGTAGGCGGGGCTTAGGCGCTGCACGGGTGGGCGGGGCTTAGACGCTGCCTTAAGGACCACAGGCCGATGGACAGGGAATTAGACACTGTCACTGGAGCTGCTGTTTTCAAGACGAAAACATGCCAACGAGCTGGCATCAGAAGGCTGCTACTGCTGCCTCCCCCTCTCAGGGCCCGAGTCGCCACGATCTGGCCTAAATATGGAAAGGACCAAGTGGCAGAACCCACCACGGCCTCCCCCACCTTCCGCTCTCCCTGTCTCCCGAGAGTGCACCTGTCTGCCTGGCCCTCCTCTGCCTCCCGGTTCCGAGGTGCCAGGCCGGCCGTCAAATGCTCGCTGTGCGGTGCAGAAGGGCGCACGAGAAAGACGTGGGTGTGGATGCCACCGTTCCCCAGCACGGCCCCAGCCCCAGGAAAGACGCCTGGCACAGGTCGGTGCTCACTTATTCCGTTTTGAATAAATGTGTCACCAGCCAGGCCTCCTCTTTGCAGGTGTTTGCGGCCTCTGGGGGACGAGCGTGAAACGATCCACAATACGAAACCAAGTGAGTAATTTCTCGAGGCAATTCAGCAGACGCAGCGATTCTCTGATCAAAAAGACAGAGAAGGACTGCATTAAGCGTTATTACTAATCATGTAGAATACTAAAAGATGCTTAGACGTGAACTCAGACACATTTTTAATTTTTTTTTCTGCTTCCTTCTCCTTGATGTGGCTGGCGTTAAAGCAGCATGCTTCCGGAAGGCCAGACGTCTGTCAACAAAGTTTTATTCTTTGTGTTGTCTCAACCGATGTCTCTGGAATGCCCACGTGGGTACCAATTGCTTCTGATCAGAACTGGTTCCCCTACCTGTACGACCCAGGTGACTTGGGATCGTCAAGGCATCGTGCAGAATTTGCTGCTGCTGTTGTCAAATACTTTAGACTCTGAAAGAGTGAAATAGGACCACTAGATAATCCCGGGTTTGAAAGCTTTCCTTCTGTCCCTTCGTTATATGGCGACAGCAAGGTGAAGAAGAGGGGAGGGCTGGGTTTAGAGGAAGCGGAGTGAGGTGTTTTAACATCCCAGCTTCAAGAATGTTCATGAACGCTTATTTCTCCAGCACTGGCCTTGGATGGGACAGTGCTGGTTCTCGCTCACGCAGAGGAGAAGCCACGTAATTCACCAGTCCTAGTCACCCTAGTCAGTCATCAACAGAGGAAGAGATATTCGTTAGGGATTTGACATACCCAGTGGGACTCGGTGGCTGGAACAACACGAGCAAACGTCTTGAGAGAGGTGTTTGGTTCAATAGGTTTTTTTTTAAATTGTGATTAAAAAATAGTGCATAAGAGTTACCATTTTAAGAATTTTTAAGTGTATACGACACTACTGTTGACTATATGTAAATTGCGCAACAGATCTCTAGAATTTTTCCATCTGCAAAACAAACTCTATACCCGTTGAGCAACTGCTCCTTACCTCTCCCTGGCCCACACCTACTTCCTGTCTCTGGGCATCTTGCTGCTCTTGGCACCTCACTTTAGTGGAAGGTTCAGTATTTGTCTTTTTGTGACCGGCTTGTTTCACTTGGTCTGTTTTCAAGGTCCATCTGTGTTGTAGTATGTGACAGAGTTTCCTGATTTTTTAAGGCTGAATAATACTCCATTCTGGGTATAAGAAACATTTTTTCTTTATCTCTCATCCTGTCATGCTTCATTAGGTTGCTTCCACCTCTTAGCTCTCGTGAATAATGCTGTGACGGACATGGGCATCACACATGTTTCTTTGAGATCTCGTTGTTAATTATTTTGGACATGTACCGCGAAGTGATGTTGCTGAATCGTATGGAGGTTCTATTTTTAAGTTTTTGAGGAACCCCATACCGTTTCCCATAGCAGCTGGTCCATTTTCTCATTCCCACTGCCAGGGCAAAAAGCTTGCAATTTCTCCTCATTCCTGACAGCATTTGTTACTGTCTTTTTTCTATTTTAAAATAATTTTTTTCTTTTCAAATTACCGTTGGTATATGATATTACATCAGTTTCAGGTATATAACATAGTGATTAGACATTTATTTAACTTACAAAGTGATCACCTTGATACATCTAGTGCCCATATGATACCACCCATGGCTTTAAAAATATTATTGACTGTATTCCTTATGCTATACTTTACATCTCTAAGGCTATTTTGTAAATACCAATTTGTACTTCTTAATCCCTTTCCTTTTTTCACCTCTGATCTGGCAACCATCAAAATGTTCTCTGTATCTGTGAGTTTGTTTCTGTTTTGTTTGTTTATTTTGTTATTTAGATTCCACGTGGAAGTGAAATCTTGTGGCATTTGTCTTTCTCTGTCTGGCTTAACTCCACTCAGCACCATACCCTCTAGGTCCATCCATGTTGTTGCAGATGGCAAGAGTTTATTCTTTTCAATGCCTAGGTAATATTCCACTGTATTTACGTACCATCTCTTCTTTATCCATTCATCCACGATGGACACCCAGGTTCCCTCCAGACCTTGGCTGTGGTAAATAGTGCTGCAATGAACATACGGATTCACGTGTCCCTTTGAAGCAGTGTTTTGAGGTTCTTGGGATAAACACCCAGAAGTGGGATAATCGGATCCTTCTTTGTCTCTTGTTCTAGCCTTTGTTTTAAAGTCTGTCTTGTCTGATGTGACTATTGCTGTCCCAGCTTTTTGTTTGTTTTCATTTTTATGAAATACCTTTTGCCATCCCTTTACTTTCAGTCGGTGAGCGTTTTCAATCTGGAGTGAGTCTCTTGTGGGCAGCATATGTCTTCAAATCGGTTTTCAATTTATTGCTCTCTCTCTTCTTTTTCTGGTACCCCTGTGATGTGGATGTTGGTACACTCGATGTCGTCCCAGAGGCCCCTCAAACTACCCTCACTTTTTTTTGGATTCTTTTTCTTTGTTGCTGCTCTGATTAGGTGTTTTCTGCTACCTTATCTTCCAAATTGCTGATTTAATCTTCGCCTTTATCTAATCTACAGCTGATCCCCTCTAATGTATTCTTCGTTTCAGTTATTGTATTCTTCATTTCTGACTGGTTCTCTTTTATCGTTTCCATCTCCAATTTTACATTTTTCTATCTCTTTGTTAAAGTTCCCAGAGTTTATCTCCTCTCCCCCTAAGTTCGTTGAGAATCCTTATAACCAATGTTTTAAGCTCTGCAGCTGGTAGATTGCTTGTCTCCGTTTTCTTTGGTTCTTTTCCTGGAGCTGTGTTCTGTTCCTTCATGTGGGACATGCTTCTTTGTCTCCCCCATATTGGCTGCCTCTCTGTTTCTGTGTCTATGTATTAGGTAGAGCTGCTATGTCTTAGCAGAATGACCTGATGTAGTTAGGGTCCTTTGGGGCCCGGTTGTGCAGGTTCCCTGATCACCTGAGCTGGGTACAACAGGTGTGTCCCTAGTGAGGGTTGTGTGTGCCTTCCTGCTGTAGTTGAGCCTTGTTTGCTGTTTGCACGTCAGTGGGAGGGACTGACCCCTGGGCTGGTTGGCTGTGAGGACCCGCCGTGGCCGCAGTGGAGGAGCTGCTGTGCAGGGCTGACCCCACGGAGCAGGATTTGCTTCTGCAGGGCTCTGGTGCCCGCTCAGTCTGCCCTATGAACATGTTATTAAAACTGCAATGAGAATCAGATGTGGCCTCAGGTTGTGCCCCTGCTCAGACTGAAGCCAGCCACTGGGCATTCAGGCCAGGATCTCCTAGAAGGGGCCCTGCTGTAGGCCAAGTTCAGCTGCAGCCTGCGTCCTGCCTGGGGTTTCCTGGCATGAGCCACCAAGCAATCTGCAGATGACTGCCACTCACGCTGGGCTTAGATGTGCCTCGAGACCAAAAAACAAACAGAGGCCAGCTGCAGTTAGTGCCGGGCGTGGGGCTGCTCAGCAAGAGATATGGGGCATGCCGAGGCCAGATGCTGCTTGTTTGGGGTTTGTGAACCTTTGAGAGATTTTAGGAAAATTTGCAGCATCAGCCAAGCCTGCCTGTTTGTATATAAAGCCCACTGGAAGCGGCTAGGGTGGGCCTGCACATTGGGTAGGGTGGTTTCAGGGCATCTCCAGGGCAGGGCAACCAGGGTTAACTAGGTTGATGGAGACTCAGTTATGGTGCCCACCTGTGTCTGCATGCTGAAAGGTAGGAGAGCTCAATAAAGAAACAGTAGCCTCTTCCATCATGTCTGTCTGGGAGAATGCTGCCCCTCCGGCCCTCACTCTGAAGCCAGACAACTCAGTTTCTTTCCATATATCCCCAGCAGACTCTTCTAGTCTCCTACCCAAACACCGGAGCTCAGAGCGAGTGAATCCGTCAGGGGTAAGTTTGTGAGTGGGACCATTAAGAGGAGCACCTGGCACTCTAGGCACTCTCCATCTCACTCAGCCACAATCTCCACTGGTTTTCACAGCCACAAGCTGGTGGTACTCCCCCTCCTGGAACTGGAGTTCTGGGCCAGGACCCCTTGCTCCTCAGCGGGGACCTCTGCAGCCGAGAAATTCTCCCTGATTATCAACCACCACATGTGTGAGAGCAGCTCATTATGTGTCTCCGCCCCTCCTACCAGTCTCGAGGTGGCCTCTTCTGTATGTCCTTTAGTCGTAGGACTTCAGGCAAGTTTCGATGATGGTTGTTCTGTAGTTTCGCTGTAATTTTGATGTGGTTGTGAGAGGAGGCAAGCCCAGTGTTTACTACTTCACCATCTTCACTGGGACATTTTTTTGTTGTTAGTGAACATCCTAATGTGTGAGTGGCGATATCTCGTTGCAGTTTTGATTTGCACTTCCCAGATGGCTTGTTGTGTTTGTTGGCCATTTGTATGTCTTCTTTGCAGAAATATCTGTTTGAGTCCTTTGCCCGTATTTTAGCCAGGTTATTTTTGTCGTAGTTGAGTTGTAGGAGTTCTTTATTTATTCTGGAGATTAATCCTTCATCATATATTCATTTTGCAGATATTTTCTCCCATTTCATAGGTTGCCTTTTAACTCTATTCTGTCCTTTGCTACAAAGAAAGTTTTAAGTTTGATGTAGTTCTCTTCGTCTATTTTGCATTTTTAGCTTGTGTTGTTGGTGTCATATCCAAGAAATCATTGCCAAATCCAATGTCATGAAGCTTCTTCCTTATGTTTTTTTTTTCCCTAGAAGTTTTATAGTCTCAGGTCTGATATTTAGAACTTTAATCCATTATGAACTGGTTATTATATTTGATATAAGGTAAGGATTCGACTTTATTTTTTCCCATGTGGCTATCTAGTTTTCATAACATCATTTGTTGAAGAGACTATTTTTTTCCCCATTGTGTAGTCTTGTGATTCAATAGGGTTTTAAAGTAAAGATGGTTTAAGAAGCTGTTATGAATTGAATTGTGTCCCACAAAAATTCATACATCGACGTTCTAACTCCTCTTATCTCATAATCTGACCTGATTTGAAAATAGGATCCTTACAGATGTAATTAATTAAGATAAAGTCACACTAGAGTAGGGTGGGTCCCTAATTCAATGTCCTTATAAAAGAAGGAAGTTTGGACACAGGCACACATACACAGAGAATGTTGTGCGAGCATGGAGTTAGGTCTCTACAAGCTAAGGAGATGGGACAGAGCTTTTCACAGCCCTTAGAAGGAACCAAACTGTTGGACACCTTGATCTTGAACTTCTGGCCCCCAGAACCATGAGACAATACATTTCTATTGTTTAATCCACCCAGTTGTGGTATTTTTGTCACAGCAGCCCTGGCAATTACACATAGAAGGGGGTATAGTAGGAAAAGTAGTTGAAAAGGTAGTTAGGGGCCATGTGACAAAAATTGATATTTTGTATAGAAATTACATGGTGGGAGAAAGTGGTGGTTTTGGGTTAGGCAAGAGCATACGTATCTCAGGGTTCAGGAAAGCAATACAAGGAAAACCTGACCGGGGAGGTTGGGATGGGAGGCTGGAGGCTCCGTTTGCTCCTCCATGGTCCAGGCAGGAGAAGGGCCCGGCAGAGGCAGCTCCGTGGGGCAGGAGGCCTGGTTGCTGGTGGATGTCACGGATGCTGGAAGGGAGGCTGTGACCGGGCACCGAGGTTGCAGCCTGTCCGGAGCAAGGAGGAGTGGTTGTCGGGGCTTTGTTCTAGAATTCTTGGTTTTAAGGAAGAAAATTCATTTATGTGGAAAGTGCTCAGTCAGTTATAAGTTTGGAACAGGCCCTCTAGGCAAGGAGAGAGATGTCTACTCCAGAGGTGATAGCTCTGGGGTGAAGCTGATGCTGCCACTTCGGACAAAGGCACATAGGAGGGGAATGGAGAGGGATGAGGGTTCAATGCTTGCCTTTGAATGAGTCATTAGGTGAAGCTCTTGGAAGAGAGATTAGTGGGCAGAGCGCATGCGTAGCTTTATTCTTCCTGGTATGTGTTGCTGAGTCACTTTCCAGAAGAGTCATACCAATTTATGACACCAGAAACAAGCAGAGGACAAGGAGATTTTTTTCCTATCGGGTCTTACAATCTACTCGTGTTTCTGCGCTTTGAGCCATCCTTGACTTCCTGGGGTAAATCTAGCTCCATCAAGATGGATCGTTATTCGGATGCGTGATGTAACTTCCTTCATTAGAACGGTGCTGTGGTTCACTCTTTGTCATTATTTTGACATGATTATCATCGTCATTATGTCAGAGAAAGAGCTGGAGTTCTCCCAGTGTTGTGAGGTTGACAGCGAAGCTGAATCCACGGGTGCAGTGAATCTGCATGTACTTTTCTCTACTTTTCCTGACTTTTCCCAGTCTCTGCTTTATTCAGAGACCGGATGTGACAAGTCACCTGGAGCAGGACTAGCCATTTGAGAGGCTGGAGTGAGTTCAGCTCGGAGCGAGAGCTGAGGCAGCAGAGGAAAAAGCAGCCAGGTGGGAAGGAGCAGGTTTTGCCCATGATCCAAGAGCAACGTTCCCCTGCTACCCACAGTTCTGTTCAGCTAGAGTGCCCCTCGCAGATAAACCAAAGCCTGAAAGGGTGTCTCCATGGTTACCCTAAGTGAACTCACAGAGAACATTCTCTGTGATCACCAGCATAAAAAGCTCCAGCCAGCAGATCAGCCATTCTGGCCTGTTTTCCTTCTAATTCAGCTTAGGGCACCTCTGGACCCAGGTGTGGTCAAGACGGGCTGTTTGTGTGCACTTGGGGGCAGAGACTGAGGCTTGGAGGGGACAGCTCGGACTGTTCCCACCTGCAGAAGCATGCTGACAACTGTCAGATGACACACAGCTTTTCTTTGGTGCTGTGCTTCCTTCACGATCATCACAGGCCTCATTGAAGGCCAGATGGAGATAAATGTCTCTGCCACGTAAATTCTGCCTGCAGAACCCACCTCAGGCACAAGAGCGGCCATGTCCACAGAGAACAATTCGCGGGGTGGACGTTTTCTGCTTACTGAGATGCTCCTCTTATTCCTTCACCGAGTACCATTATTATGATGTAAATGCTATGTTTTAATTAGTTTTTATATAACTGTTCATCCAATTAGCAGCATTTTTTACGTGTGCACGATGAGTGGAGCTCAGCTAACGAGGTGCCCATGTGCACAGAGCAAGGGAGGGGGATAGGTGGCCCCCCCCACACACACACGGCCAATTAAACATTTGACAAGCCATCTTCTGTCTTTAAGAACATGAAACATTTTGAGGGACGAGAACCAGGGAGGCAAATACATTTATTTTTAGAGAGCGGGAGAAGTAATGAAACACCATAGGAGAAGACCAAGTGTGTGTTCAATGAGATTATCCTTATAGGTGATTTCAATTATTGCAGACTAATTGGAAAAATCTCAAAGGTATTCTGCACCACAGCCTCCCGAAGAAAGAGACTCCTCAGAACAGAATTCACGTTCTCGACCAGGATGGTGCCTGCAAATTAGGATCACCCGAGACGCCAAGGTCGAACGGGGCTGCAGCGTTACGCCGAGGATGACGGGAGATTTAATCGACAGTTGGCAGGCCTCTGTGCTCCTAGGGAAGTGCCTTCCACCACGTGGTGTTCACCAGCTGACTTCTGGGCACCTTCTGGGACGCCCAGGCTCTTCCCGGAGCCTGGCTTTTGTAAGTGGCACCGTCTTTTGAGTCACACATCATCAGGGCATCCTGTGCAGATGATTACACTAATATACCATCAGGGCAATGTCTTGCTTCGGTGAGAGGTGGCATGATACACCCTGGGAGGTGCAACTCTCCCAGCGATGGCCTGCCTCCTCGTTCTGATGCGCACTCACAGTACTGCCCGTGGGTCCAGGGCGAAGGCGAACCATGACTTCAGAGCGGGGTTTCTTTAAAGAGGCACAACTAAGGCTCCTGACGGTGCTTTGTAGATCATCTCAGAATACGATTTGTATTGTGATTGTCAAGTGATGAAAGAGTGAACGCAGATGAACCCAGCTGTTAGCTGGATTCTGAAAGCCAGGGTCTCGTGTGAGATGGACTGACAGTTTCAAAGGGAGTGAGTTCTTTAGGACATGCTGGCCTCAGCTCTTGGAATGACAATGGGTTCTCTTTGTTTTCCAAGGAATGTGCTGCTCTTGGCGTCCTGTCTATATATTTTGAAAGAAGAGCTACAGGAGCCCCATTCTCTAACAGATCAGGTCTATGCTCAGGCAAGCAGCATATTCTTGAAAGTCAACTCTATCCGTTAGAAGCAGGGTTTGCTTTCAGCCTCTCTTCGCAGTGGACTACAGACTGATCTGCTCGAATGCGGGAAGGTGGACACCACCTTCACACCGGTGCGTTATTCACACCCAGTCCTCTTGCTCTTTAAAATCCTCAGGCTTGTCACTTAACCCATCAGCAGATGAGACTTCCCCCATGCTTCTTCTGCAGGATTCTTTTAAAAGAGGCTGGTAGTGCCAGGCCAAATCGGGGGCATCTTTTACCCACCATTGGTATTGTTGGGTAGCTTTGGTATAGGACCGTGTCAGTGAGTATGTATAAAGAAATATATCAATCTATCGACCTGCGTATGTTGAGTCATCACTGAAATGATTAAGCAACCTCATGTCATTAGAGTCTTTTACATTCTAATAATCATAGTCACATCACTATCCAATTTTGAAGGCTGCTGTCACTTTCCCCAATAATATAGATTGGGCAGGTAGGATGTCTCCCTGTACAGAAAAGCAAACTGACATGCCAGGGGTTAATGGCTTTGCCCAGCGCTGGCATGCCCGCGTTGGCTCAAGCCAAGGCTGACACGTGCCTGCGTGGCCACAAGCCCGGCCTCTTCCATCGTCCCACGCACCTGCCATCTTCATCCCAGGGATCGCTTTGGGGGCCCAGAAATCACAAGCGGTTCTTCGGAGTGACGTTCCCGGAAAATCAGCAGCCTCTCTGTTAAAATAATGGCATTTTGCTGGAGTTACTTTAGCTGAAACCAGCTTTTCCAAAGTGAAGCAACCAGGACCCTCAACAGCCCCGAAGGGCCTCGAAACCGCCATCAGAGTGAAATAGATGCTGATTTAAAATCACGTTGGATCCAACTAGAAATGCTCTTTTGCACTTAGAAACGTTCTCGACACCCACAGGCTAACACGGTCCAATCCTCCGCTCCATGAGGGTGGGGTGCCTGACCCACAGGCTCTGCGACAGGCTCTGCTGCCATTTGACCTTGGCTGTGGTCCAGGCCGCCCGTTCTCCCGTCTCTGGCTTCTCTGAGCGTGATCCCACAGGGGGGCTGTTCCCACCACCCCCTTCCCACTGGGCATCGCCCCCAGGTGAGCTGCTCATGCCCTGGATGTCCTACCTGCTGGAGAGATGAGTGAGACTTTCCTTCTCCAAAACACTGACTGTCCCTCCAGCTCCCGCTGGCCCCCACATTGGTGTTAGAGACCAGCTCGTCCCCATTTCTGTCCGGCCTCGGGGGCACTGGTTGTCGAGAAGAGGAAGATTCAGCAATATGCTTGCAAAGGCCGCCCACGGGTGAGACTCGCCACTTTCTCAAGAATGACTGCGGAATCTGAACTTGGGTTCAGGTGGTCATTTAGCTCAGAACCCAGTCCAGTCACTTGAACAAAATTAATTTTACAGTTTAATCGAAATATTACATATACAGAGTCCAAAGTTATGGAGCATTCATAAGCTTAAAAAAAATATCCAGCTGTGTCTCCATCACCCACATGCAGTCTCATCTCCCATGGGGAGCTCTCAGAATGGACACTTTCCGTTGGGTTCTTTCGGGGTCACCTTTGTAAGCCAGGATGAGAACCACGAGCCTTCCTGGTCAACATGTCTACTTTCAATATTTTCTGTGATTAGGTTTTTAGTTATAAATTCTTTTTGTTATTTAATAATGGATGCATCACAATATGTTATTCATTTGTTAAAAACCACTTTAATTTAATATTTTTATACTCTTCCATTAATTTCTATTTTTATCAGTATTTCCTTCATATTCTTTCCATGGATGGCGTTGTTCTTGTTTTTTAGCTTCTCAAGTTGGAATTTGGGAAAATTATTTTTATCCTTTTATTTAAAAATTATAAGCACTTAAGACTGCATTTTTCTTTGCTCACCACTTTAAATGTATTCCATATAAGCTGGTAGGCAGTATTTTCATTAACATGACCTTTAAAATTCTGTCATTTGTTTTTATTTGCATTTTCCCTCAAAAGTTGTTTAATAGAGGCTTCTTAATTTCTAGATGGAAGGATCTTTTAAAGTTTGGTTCGTATTTCTAGTCTTATTGAAATATAAGGTAGAATTATTAGTAATATTTCTATTTTTTTGAAAATGATTGCATCCGCCTTTGTAAACGAATATGTAATCAATGTTTGTGAATTGTACCAGTCCGCTTGGCCGGTCATAACAAAATATCACAGACCAAAGGACTTAAATAGCAGAGATGTATTTTCTCACAGTTCCGGAGGCCAGTAGTCTGAGTTCAGGGTGCCAACGAGGCTGGTTTGGGTGCTCGCAGATGGCTGGCTTCTCACAGGGTCCCCACGTGGCCTGTTCTGGGTGTGTGTGTGTGTGTGTGTGTGTGTGTGTGTGTGTGTGTGTTTATGCGTGTATGCACACATGTGTACACATCCATGGGGAGAGATGGCTCTCTGGTGTCTCTCCTCATCCGGGCACTAACTGTATCAGGTTAGGGCCCCACCCTGATCACGTCATATAATCCTAACTCCTTCCATAAAGCCCCTGTCTCCAAATGCAGTCGCATTGGTGGGTAGGGTGTCAGCATAGAATTTTTTTTTGGGGGGGACACAAATATTTGGTCTCTTAACAAATATTCCCTATGCATTTGAGAAGAAATATTCTCTATTTTAGTGTATAACATTAGATATATATATATATATCTAGAGGCTACACCATTTATAGCCTTATTTATTTTATTTTTGTCCCCCTGATTTGACTTGCACCAAGAATAATCTTTTAAAGTCTCTCGTCATTAGCGTGTTTCTTTCTATATCTTCTTATATCTTGTAGAGCGTATGCTTTATGCAAGCGGTTGCTCTATATTTTCAGTACCCAAGCATGCATTCATCTTTTTTATACCTCTATTATTAATTGTGACTTTTCAACACTCAAAAAATATCTTTCATCGCCCCATTTAATTGTTGTTAGCTTGAATTCAATTTTTTTCTTTTTCACGTAAGGAAGGCGAGCCCCGATTTTTTCACTTCGTTCGTTTGCCTGGCGCGCCTCTGCACCTCCCACGACAGCCTCCCTGCATCACAGGCCTCCAGGTGTGTTCTCAGCTGGCACTCTGTGTGCATCGCAAGGGCGGGTCTTGCTTTGTGAGCAAAATTAAACGCGAGTTTTTCTTTAACAGGTGAATGACATCCATTACCAATGTGATGGATGTTTTTACGGATATGATTGATATGTTTTGTCTCAACTCTGTCATAGTTTCAATTATAGTTTCTATGTGTTTGATGTCATAGCTGCTGTGTTTTCTTCTCTACAGAATGTGTTTTAATTGCTCCTTTCCTGTGGCATGTAGGAGAGCCTGGATGTCGGTTTGAGTGCTTTCTTTAATGCCCTTTGTTCCCTGCTGTTTTATTTAAGTCTTTGCTCTCTGGTTTTTTTTAATCTCTCACTTAGCGTCTGTACAATTTAAAATGGGTTTATTCTGTTTTCTCTTGCTCTCTTCCGTGTGCCCTTAATTTTAGTCACACTTCTACTTCGTCAAAAACTTGTAACATCTGGATCCCACTTTTCCACCTCTGGTTTAGTTTCACATCTTTAGTTAAATACTCACACCATTAAAAAAAAATTTTTGCTGCTGTTTTCCCAATGTTCTCTTGATAGAAAAAAAATCATTCTCTAGTAAATTCCTCAAGGAAAGTTAATGGGTACAGAATTCCTTGACTGCTTGCATGTTTACAACTGTTTTCCTGTTTTTTTTTTTTTTGGATACTTGAAGGACAGAATGACTGGAAATCAAGCCTTTGGCTTATAACTCCTTTCCTTAAGTTTTCTTCAAAACGCTGCTCAATTTTGCTTCACTTTGTATGCCACTTTTTTTTTAGAAACTTGGTGCTATGTGAAGATTCTTGCACTTGTAAATAGTTTTATCTTTCTGTTTGGAGAACTTGTGAATGTTAAGATCTATCTAAGCATTTTACTTAGTTTTGTCTCATAGTTCATCATTCTTGATTGAATTTCTCAGGTACCCTTGGAGCTCTTTCATTATGGAGAATCAAGGTTTCTTTTATTTTCAGAAAGTTTAGTTGAATTATAGTTTTAGATATTAGTTCTGTTTCATTATTTGCTGTCTAAGCTTAGGGGAACCAATTATACATATATTAGATCTTTGCCCGGCTTCCATTTTAACCACTTCCTCTCCTCATTTCTCCTCATGTTCCTCTTTTTCTTTTGAAATCTATTTTTCCCCCTCTGTATTTTCTACTTTTCTTATCTTCTATGCCTATTACGAAATGTTCATTTAAATATCTTCTCTCTCGGGCACCGTGAAACATAGTTGGCAGTTCTGATATGATACGTGTCTTTGTCTTGTATTTCTTTTTTAAGTTCAATCAACTCGTGTTTTATTACATTTTTAATTATAAAATTTTCTGTTTCGTGGTGGCTTTCATATACCTAAATGCTTGTTTAATGGTATTTAATTCAGTTTAGAATTTTTTTCTCACACCTTTTTTTTGTTTGTTTTATGATTATTTGCTGCAGAGAGGAGAATGGTTATCAGCTGAAGTGTTCGGATTTTTGAGGAGCCTTATAGATGAAGACCCCTGTGTTTCTGTCATTCACACACACGGTTCGTGGTTTGGGGTGATTTCAGAGCATGCTTTTCTGTAGTGCAGTTTCTTCAATGGATGCCTTCTTTTCGGAGAGAGCGTGTACACCTTTAGGTCTTGTTTTTGTTTTATTCTGTCTTAAAAAACGTACACTTCCTCCCTGACTCCCTTCCCCCGCTCTATCTCCTAGTTTCCAAAGTCTCTTCCTTGTTGTCCTTTTCTGTTCAGAAATGTTACTTTTCAAACTGCCTGCAGCAGTCCTGGGCTCACTTTTAAGCCTGTTCCCTCAATCAGTGCTCTTAGCTACAAGGATTTGCTGGTCAGCATTTTCACCTGTGCCATGGATTTCTGCTTCTGGGGGTCATCCCTCTTAGCCTTCTTTGTTCTTTCCCGTGTAGCCTATTCAGTCTCCACCTGTTCTCCCAGCAAAGGTGTGTGGTGGACGCTGAGAAACAGTTCTCCTGGATCCTATCGTTTATTCTGCACATTAGTCAGAAGTGTTTCGTGTTTTCTGGTTTTTGTGGGTTTTTTTTGTTTTGTTTTTTTTTGTTGTTTTTTGTTTTTTGTTTCTTCATTTTTACAGAAGGCGTGGGATTTGTGTGGTTTGATTTGCTCTTCCTGTTCATTGGTGAAGCCTGTGGCGGAAGTGTGGAGATGTTTGTATTTAAGGCGTCTCCGTTACCTTGGCAACGGGGAAATCCCGATGTCATTTGAATGCACATTTATTCTCTCTTCAGCCTCGATTTCTTCATGTAAGTCCATCGTAGAAGGGAAGAAAGTCCTACCCGTAGAACCAGGGGAGGTTCAGTTCTTCTAAATTCCATTTGTGTAAAACAATGATACCGATGGTAAAACACACCATCTGTTTAGTAAGCCTTAATTAACATGTAATATAAATTCAGCTGTTAGTACAATGAGAACGGTAATCCTTATTGAGTATCTTATTGAAACACTCATAACCACATGTTCAGTTGAAATTCTGTATTTCACGACATTTGAAATTGTGGGCTACCTGTGAATCTTCTCTAAAGTAATTCAATGATGTTGCCACAGAAGATTCCTAAATATAATATTCAGCATGCTTTCTGGAGATAGAAAATAGCAATGGAACCAAAGAGAGTTAATAGGATTACACAGCAATCTACAGGGTTTGACCTCATGGAGGTTTTTTTCTTTAGTGTTACATGTTCATAAATAATCTCTTAACAATGATTCGAAGTTCGTTTACACAATATAATTATATTCCATAATGAGTCTTCCTGTTATGCAGATAATAAAGACAACTGGGAGGTGCTTTGGAGAAAATGCTCGAGTTTATTAAAGATATAAATTATGGATTCAACAAATGGCAAATACTGAGTTTGAACCGTATTGTTTATATACCCAAGTAATTATTCTCCTATTTTCTTCTAATATCCTGTTGTTATTAGACATCTTACACCCTATTCATCTTCCTTGACTTTTTCCCCAAAGTGTCATGTTGCTGTTGAACACACACACGTTTACGAAGACACAGGCATTCACACACAGGCGCCTTATGAGAATAGTTACGAGCACTGACAGTGAGTAGCAGGAAAACAGACATATAACAGGGAGAACAGACTCATCTTCTTAACAAATAACGACCTATTTCTAGCTTTATTTTTTTTTTAAATGTGGACTAAGAAAATTTAAACTTGGAGGAAGTCCTTACACATGTAAAATATATCCACAGAAGCAGAAGTGACATGTTTTGTGTAAATCTTTGAGTTTGGCTAGAATTCGGGTTAAAGTGACTTGGAAGGACATCTGGCCACCCAAGAGGTTTTTGACATTCTTTCTTCATAGCCACCGAGAAATCTTGATTCAATGGCTCCTCCTTCTGGAACGCTGTAATTCCTGGAGAGACGCATGACGCAAATTAGTTTAACATCACCTGGGGTAGAAGGCTGAACTCGTTGACTGAAAATCACTAGCCATGTGACATTTATTCTCTAACCATGGATAATCAAGTGTTGACTGCAGGGATAACTCACCTTATTGCAGACCCTTTTCTGAAATATTCAGAATATGTACGGCAGAGGGGGATGGAAAGGAAATGTTTAATTGTAAAAACGTCTTGTGATGCTTTAAAGCATTAAAAGTGCGTTTACGAGCCCTCTGAATGAGTCAGTTAAAACCTGTGACTTATGTAGACGTGACACTATGTGTTGTCATCCCTCATCTGCTCTCCGGGGAGCCTGGAGTGAGATTTGCTCCCACACCTCAGGCGACTGGGGCAGGGACAGATGTCTTCTGTCTCCTGGGTTGGCCGGCATCCTCTCCGCTGTGAACTTCACTTACTTGCTTGCAAAGTGATGCAACATCTCTGGTTAGGATGTACTCAGAGCACCAGCCCTAACGCTTTCCTTACAACCAAGCCGTCTCCACTGCCTTCTGTCCTGGAGTGTTTCTGCTTCTTAGAGCGGGTTGGGAACCAGGTGGGGAGAGAGGGGAGCAGGGAGTGAAGGAATGGAAACGGTCCTCGACCACCCAGTTATGGCAGGACCCTTCAATCTCCACAGCCCTTTCCCCCATTTCCTGATGGAGCTGAGAGTCAGATGCTCGTCCACGAACCCAACGTCCTCGATGGCCCGGGTCTCTAAACCACGTCCGCCGAACCACTAAAGTGGACAGATGGGCCGACTGCCGATGGAGTTGGTGGGTGCATTTGCTTCCAGACTGTTTTCTGGGCCCGATTTCGCCTCGCTCATAAGTCTCGGTCAGATCAATACGAATCCAACACTCACACTTTCTGACACATTCATCAAATCATGTCCTCCCTTTTTCTCACTACGGGAAATCCATCTTTAAGACAGGGGTAAAATATATTTTCCCAAGTCAAAACAGCGCGCACGGAGTCATATTACTTTTTTGTCTTGTGTGATGGACATTTATTATTTTCACCCAAGAGAGAGTCAGATTTGATTTCTGTAAAGGAAGGGTCAGTAATAAAAACTTTAGGAGTTTCAAATCCGTGGTCAGACTTCTGTGAGCAAGGGCGGTGTTTAAAGATTTGGTCCTGAGGTCTGAACCCCAGTGTGGGCAAACACACACACACACACACACACACACACACACACACACACACACGCACACGCACACAAACACATACACACATTTTAAAAAGGATTAAAAGATTCTCATGACATAAGAAAGACTCAGTGTGACTCTTAGCATTTTCATACTGACTGATACCATAATTTGGGCTGTAAAGTCAGTATTTCAGAGAGGGCATCCTGAGTGCTAAAATGATATGGTGCATTTATTTTTGCATTGTGCTAGGTACTTGGCACGGGGAGTTAAGACCCAATTTCTAGATTCACAGCTTAGCCATCGCAATATATTTGACACATGGCATAACCTTTGACTTATTAGAATCCACTTTATGCATTGTTTGGAGCTAGCAATTGGGTATTTGAAAATGCAGGGCCGGATAACGCAAGGTCATGTGATTACGTGCTTGTGTTGTAAGGAGAGCCACAGTTAGTATTTTTAGATAGTTCTCTCTGGGATGTCTTTAAGTACTATTTTGATCTGAGTTTGTTACGTACTGAATTTCTGCTTTCCCACTGGTCTGACAGTGAGGATAATTGGGGCGCAGAGAGACAGTCTCCGTGCGTAGCGTGCTTGTCACACGGGAGACAGCCACGCTTCTTGAGACGCGTGAAGTTTACTTTTCTGGAATGGTTCAGCTTTCAATTTACACATAGGTCATAAAACAGCTTGGCCAGCATTCTAAGTAGTTATTCAAGCCGAAATGGAATCACTGAAATTTAACAACCCTGGCTGAAATTCTTCTCATCAAGAAAATTCATTTTCTGGATGTCAGACCTTGGCATTCTGATATACGTGATCGACTCAAAATGTTTAGGAACACGTGGCTAGAATATATTCCAGCAGGTTGGAGAATTTAGACATTTCATGGTGTCTTTTTTTATAGTTTGATGAAACTGCGTGTGTGTGTGTGTGTGTTTAGTTTTGATAACTAGAATGCTATGTTACTTGAATTCTTTCTTAGATGTAAGGCCTAGATATACCTTTTCCTTAAGCCTCCTTGAAATACTATTATACATGCTGTCGGACTATTTCTAATTTGAAAAGTTTATATTTTCTATAACTCAATTTATAGCACGGCTCTCTAAGTTGGAAATATCACACTCTCATTTTTTCAAAATCATTTTTCATCTTTTCTGAATTCATCATTGGGCTGGCTTCAGAGAACTGGATTCCAGGCCGGCCCGGTGTGGGTTTGGGGCACCGTGTGGCACACAGGGCTCAGACCCCACACCCACTGCGTGGAGGTGCTGGGCAAGGGTGCGCTAGGGCCCCTGCCGGTCCCCATATCCTGGGGCCTCGCGGATGGCTGGTGAGATGCAGGTCGGGCCGTACTGAGCACTGACGGGACCATAGCGAGCTGGGCTGAGACGAGGTACACACAGCTTCTCGTCTTCTCTGCGCTCTGTGAACTCAAGTCACACTAGCTGTCATTTACCGGGCACCCGCTGTGCACCCCATACCTGCCAGTCACCACTCCATTTTGTGTCAACCACCGCTTTGCAAATAGAGGCAATCTTCCAGCTGTTGGTGGGGAAAGCTGAGATTTTGAGTAGGGCCATGGGTGGTTCGTGTCAGAGAAAGGACTTGGACCCAGGCCGGCGAGGAGGGCCTTGCGTTTCCTCCAGCCGGGAGCTTGTTCTTCAGGTTACCTAGCGCTGGGTGACAAAAGCACTTCCAACTCAGTGGCTTGTCATCTGCACCGTGGAGCTCAGGGGTGGGACAGCGCCCTGTTCTGGCCTGGAGTCCCTCGCGTGGCTCAGCTGGGTGCTGTCCAGGGCCACGGTCATCTCGGGGGGTGGCTGGGGCAGGAGCACGTGTTCCCACAGCGGGTCGGTGCTGGCCGTTGGTGGGAAGCCTTAGCTCCTCCCCGTATGGCCTCTCCACCGGCCCGCCCGGGCTGGCCCGGCGTGGCCTCCATCCTCCCTCAGAACGAGGGACCCAAGAGCAAAGGACCAGGCAGCGGTGTTCTTTCTCTCAGTGCCGTATCCTAGGAAATGCCGTGGCATCGTCTTCACCGCATCCCACTCATTACGAGGCCCGAACTGTGGTCCACACTGACAGGAGAATTCATCTCCAGCATCTGAAGGAAGGAGTGTCGGAGAATTCGTACTTTTTTTTATTATTCAGTGTTTTTCTAGAATTTTTAAAACTGGTTACAACACACACACACACACACAGCATAAATGGACCATCGAAATTATTGTTAAGTGAACAATTCAGTAGCGTTAAGTATATTTGCATTGTTCTACAACAGATCTCCAGAACGTTTCCATCTTGTAAAACTCTGTACCGTGGATGTGAGCTAAACCACCCCAGGTGGACAGACCCGTGAAAGCTAAGAAGCAGAAGGAAGCATTGCTGTCACTCACCTTTACCACGTCAGTGCCAATGACAACGTGTGATCCGTAGAAAGAGTTTGGAAACCCTTCGCTAAGTGAATAACAAGAACCAGACAGAGCACATGTGAGGGGCTGGGTCCCCCAAAGTCAAAACTGCTTTCTGGGTCTCATTCGCGTTGCTCCCACTTCCTTGCCCCCAGCGCCAAGCAGGGGGGCTGGCATAGGACTTGGCAAATATTCGTAACATTGAAATAGATGGCTTTGGCCAGGAGTGACTCGAGGCCATTTGAAAGCTTCGGTTTTCACAGGTTTACAAAAAACAGTATGCAAACAACATCAGAAAAAGCTAGCAAAAAGGGACAGATCTAGCTTCAGACATAGGATGTTATGTATTTTATGACTTGGTATATAAGCTAACTATACATCATAATTTTTTTGCCATGTTCTCCGTATCTGCCTCTCAACAAAATGTAGGTTCAAAGCTGCCGTTTTAAACAATAGCTATATTTTCTGCTGATCAAAACAAGAAAATGGATATAACTGGCAGAAAATGGATATTCTCTTATATGTGAATATTTCATGTAAATTTTTTAATATATTCTGTCTTTTTGATTCAGATTTATTTCCAGAGTCTTATTTGATTCCATTTTGAGAGTAATCTTTCTATCTACTGTAAGGTAGATTTATATCTGAAGAAGTATATGTTTTTTTCACAGGATTCACTTATTGGGCTATAATCTCTCTCTCTCTCTCTCTTTTTCTCTCCATATATGTGTGTATATAAAGCTACATATATAGTTATTATAAAGCTACATCTATAAAGGCAAAATTTTATATATAATACATATGTGTAATATAGATAATATATATTATCTATGATATATATATATATATATATATACATATATATTGACTTCACAGTTGTAGCTCTATAATCTAGGTATTTTTAAAAATTCAGTTGAATAGTAGATAGTTCATCAAACTTTAAATTTGCAGTGGGCCATAAATTAAATTTTATTCAGTAAAATTTCAAACCTGTTCATGCCGTCGGTTTGTAAATGATATATTTTGTCATGGAAAATAATTATTATTAACAAAAGTAAGCAGACAGAATTTCTCCCTAAGCACGTTTGACTGAATGGTCAGCATGGACTCCAGGATATCCATCTACAGAGTCACGTGCATGGTCATCCGCACCGTGAAGGAGAAAGCCCCACCTGCCAGGTCTCCGTCTCTGATGAGCTGGGCATTCAGAGCCTCCGACACCAGCAGTGCCCAGCGTCAGAAGCTTCTGAACGTAGGTGTCACAGGGGCCTGCCGAGGGCTGCTTCTGCTTCCAGAACAAGCTTCTGTGGGCTGTCGTCATTAGTTCTCACGCACAAAGTCCCCAACCTCGTATTTCAGGCACATTCAAGAGAGGCATTCGAAGAGGAAAGAAACGAGCCGAGGGGATCGTGTGACACTCCGTGAGAGGCACTAAAACGTGGTCCCTCAAGCGTTTAACACAGCAAGCAGTTTTGTGGGTAATAAATAGAATACCCAGAGCAAGAAGTGGGACATGTGTTGACAGAGTGAGCCTTCAGATGCCCGAAAGAAAGGTTCTATAAAACAGAAGTTTCTAAAAATGGGAAGTGCAGGCAAATCACCCGAGGCTACACTTTCTCTTCGTTGACCTTGTCCTACAAGTTTCTAAAAAATTAGAGACAGTGATGGATTGGATTTGCTATAGGGCAGTGTGTTTCCTCTTTCTCTCTCTCCTTTCCCTCTCTCCCTTTCCTCCCTAAATAGTAGATATATTTTCATCAAAGGATCATAATCACTTGGGATGAAAAAGTTGAAAGTAGAGAAAACCAGACAATGTCCTAGGACCCTAGCAAAACAACCTAAGCCCACTTTGGAAGATTTTTCTCTCTTTGTTCTTTTGTTGCCTAGATGAAAACACACACACACACACACACACACACACACACACGCACGCACGCACACACGCACATGCACACGCACACACGCATGCATGTGCACTCCTAACATATTTAAAACGTCGTAAGAGTTTAATTCTTTGCACATCGTAAGTAGAACCATTACCTTCAAGAAATGAAATTCTTGGGCCAAAGATCACGATCATTTTAAAGATTTGATACCTATCGCCAGGTTGCTTCGATGGGGGTGGTTCCACTTCACACTGTCACCAACAGTGTCTGAGTCTGCCCGGGCCACCTCGCCCTAGCCAGCAGTGTAAAATCCAGTTAGTGTGTATTTTAGTGGAGTGGCACAGAGCCCACGCATTTAGTAAGCTTCTACTAATTCCCTGCTGGGGGCAGTGACAAAAGAGCCACAGTCCCTGCCCTCAAGGGACTTCCTCTCCAGGACGGTGGCTTCTGGCTAGGTCAGATGCCAGCTCCCATCTCTTAGGGCGGCCTTCCTGAGCCCACCTGGCTGGGCAAGGTGCTCTGGCTTCTTGTCTTCGCAAGGCTGCCCTCTGCTGGACGGTTGGCGAGTTTGTGGGATTTCCCCACTGCTCCCAAATCTTTAGGGCTGGACGTAGTAGGAAGGAGGGCCAAGTCGTGTGGTCAGAAGTGGACATGGATGCTCGTGTTTGGGTCCCTTGGCAGTGTTCTCAGCAGTGGAGCCACCCAGGCACACTGGGTCCTCGTGTGAAGCCCACCCAAGGGCGTGGGCAGCTGTTTCCCAAAGCAGTCACTCGTGTTTGAGAATAACGCCGTGCACATCCAGACAGAGAAGGGGCCTGCTTCTGTCTTTGATCCTGCAGCGTGGAGCTTGCTCCTTCCTGCTGCTCCGCGATCACACCTGATCAGAGAAGGTGGAGGGCGCTCTGGCACAAGGGTCAAGGTCATGGGCTTCTCTGAGCCTTGGCTTTCTGATCTGTAGGAGGGTCTAGCGATCGCGTCCACCCGACAGGTGTGTTACAAAGAGCAAATAAGGAAGAGATGAATAACGTGTTGCCAAGCTTTGTTTCAGCCCAAATCCCAGACATGTCATTTGGTCCATAAAAATGTCAGTATGTAGCGCTAAAAACTAAAATATCCTTTAAAAAAATCACTACAGTACCTTTATCGTACTCTAAAAATTAGCAGTAATTTCTTAATATTAAATAGCCAGGGTGTGAATTTCTGTTATTGTCCCATTATTGTTTTAAGGTGTTTTGTTCAAATCGAGATTCATATAAGATGAATATGCAGCAATTATTGATAAGGCTCTTACATCTCTTTTCATTCACACGTCAGTCTCTGTCTCTTCATTGTAATTTCTCTGCCGAAGAAACAGAGCCATTTGTCCTGCAGACTCCACTGTGAGGGTTTTGATGACAGCATCTCCGTCGCACAGTTTCATGTGTTCTTCTGTCCAGTGCATTCTCTGAAAAGCGGGAATTTGGTCTAGAGACTTAGTCAGATTCTTGTCTTAAAAATTTTGTTTTTAGAGGTGTAGTCGATATTTTCCAACCAATTAAATCAGTTTTCGATACCTATGCTATCTTAAATTTAGCCACTTCCTTTAAGGAACTTTGAAGTTTTTTTTAAGCCGACTCCTATGTCCTTATTTTTTTTTCTATCAATTTCATTAAAGTATAATTTACCCACAATACACTGCATCCTTCTGAAGTGTACAACGTGATGAGATTTAGCAGATGTCTCTACCCATCAAGCTACTTCCACAAGCCAGAGATAGGCTATTTCCAACAGAAGCGAGCTTCTCCTGTTGTCCTTTTGAATTCCATTCCCTCTCCCTTCCCTGTCCCCCAGCAAGCAAGCACTCCTCTGGTTTCCGCAGTTATATATTTGATTGTTCAAAAATCTTATATACATCGAATAATATAGCACATAGCGTTTTGTGTGTGGCTTCTTTCACTCTGCTGAACACATAACAGTTCTGAGCTCCACCACGCTGCTCCGCGAGTCATCAGTTCACCCCTTTCTGTTGCTCTGAGGTCGCCTGTGTGTCCATGCTACTCATTCCCGATGGGCATCTGTGTTGTTTCCGCTTTGGAGCTATTGCGAATGAAGTGGCTATGGACATTTACGAAGGTCTTTGTCTGCATATACGGTTTCACTTCTCCTGGGTCAATTCCTAGTTTTGAAGTTGCTGGGTTACATAGTAAGTAAGTATATGTGTAACTTTTTAAGGAACCTTCCAATAGTTTTCCCAAGCGGTCGTACCATTTTATGCCCCTGCCAATGACATCTGACAAGGCAGTGCCTGCACTTCTTTGCCAACACTTGGCTGTCGGCTTCTTAATTTTAGCCATTCTCTGGGCATGCGCTCGTGTCTCGTTTCTCTGATGACTGCTGGTGCCAAACATTTGGCTAGTGCTTTTCTTCTTTGCTGAAACATCTGCTCAAAGTTTTCCTTATTTTATTTTGGGTTGTCTTTTTATTAGTAAATTTTGAGGGTTTTTGATATATTTCGAATGTAAGACCTTTGATATATATACATAGGCATATGTATATATTATATAATATATAATATGTTCTCCCATCACGTGACGTGCCTCACTGGTTTCTTGGCAACTAATAATTCTTTTTGTGGTTCAAATTGTTACGTCTTATCTAAGACATGTTTGCCAAAACGGAGGCCACAAAACGTCCCCTATGTTTTCTCTATAAGTTTCATCGTTTTAGTATTTACATTTAAGTCTATGATCCATTAGAGTTAAGTTATGTGTGGTTTGAGTAAAGGGTCACACCTTACTTCTTTCTGTATGAATATCCCATTGTTCCCACACCATCTGCTGAATTGATTTTTTTTCTTTCCCCCGGTAATTGCCTTAGTAGCTCTGTAAAAAAATCTACAGAAAAAAATCTCATATATGTGAGGATTTTCTTTCAGACTCTATTTCGTCTCATTGATCTATATGTCTTTATTTTTTTTTTTGTCAACATAATGCTGTTCTTATTCCTGGAGCTTTGCAGTGAGTCTTCGATCATATAACATAAGTTTGTTCTTTTAAAAATGGCTTTGGCTGTTCTAGCTTATTTACATTTTCATATAAATTTTATAAACAGCTTTTCCATTTGTACATCCACAACAAAAGCCGACTCGAATTTTGATTGGAATTACCCTGAATCTATGTATCGAGTCCTAAGGAAGTGACATCTTAATAATATTAAATCTACCAGTGCAAACGAGGTCCCTCTCACCATTTATTGAGGGTTCTTTAATTTCTCTCAGCAACGTTTCGTGGTTTTCTGGCTGGAGGTCTGCCATGTCTTTTGTTAGATTTACCCCTGAGGGCATGATGTTATGATTCTGTGAAGAACAGGATGACGGTTTAGATTTTCTCTCTCTAGTTCTCAGCATCCTTTTGACATCTCCTGCCCTGGGAGTGTCTGAGTGCGATCTTGGTTTCTGACATGGTACAATGCTGTGTCTTCCTGCTCAGGCTTGGCATGAACCTTTCTTCCCCAAGGAAATCTGTTTTCTCTCTAGTGGAGAATGCTATTTTGTCTTTAGAACACATCCCACTGACAACGAACGATTAATGTGCTGAGCTCCTAAGTCACATGAAATAGTATCTTCTGTTACTGATTTAATACACCGTTGAGTTTATTATATCCCATTTAATTCCAATTTTAGGTTTGCTTTTTAGATTTTTATTTAATTTCAGTTTTTGAGTATGTATAATATTAACTTAGCTCAAAAGCTCAAACTGGAGGGTGTCAAAAAGTCTTATATCCATATCCCCTCCAGTATTTCCCATACAGTTATCATTTTTATTCTTCCCTGCTTTCTGGCAATTACGTGTTCTTCTTTCCCTCTCTTTCTCTTCCAGATTTCGTATGCTCCATGCATCCTGCCTTTCTCTTTCTTTTATCTCGTCGCATATCACGAAGCTTTCTTCACATAGAACACAGATGACTTTCTCATTCCTATGGCTCTAGAAAATTCCTTCAGGTGGGTGTCCCACTGGTGGGTGTCAACCAGCTTCTTGCTTGGGGACGTCTAATTGTTTCCCTTCTGTCACTATGATAAATAATGTTATACATGATAAGCTTAGGCGTGTGTTGCTTCATATTTTTGGAGGTAGATCTTCACGGTAGAGTCCCAGGGTCACAGGTAAATGCAGATGTAATTTTGTTAGGTGTCGCTCGGTAGAGGGTTTCCACTATTTTGGAACCCCATTAACAATACGTGGGGATGCCTGTTTTCCCACGGCCTCCCCAGCAAACACACTGATAGTTTTAGCTGTTACTAGAATGTTTTCGGAGACTTCCACATTCTCAAGGTATGTAAGATAAAACCCACAGTTAACTCTTGCAATGTTCGGAACTTGCGAGTTACTATTCAATAAGGCAGTTAAGATCTATTCTGTTAAAATCGTGTCATCACGTATTGGTTATTTTTACATGACATCTCACTGCTACTCAGAAAATGTTCCGTATTTTCAGCATCTCGGGAACAAAAAATAAAAGAAGCTATCTGCTGGACAGATTGGGTTTTCGCAATATATCATTTTGTTTTTAATTCAATATGTTGGAAAAGTTTAATTCCGAAGTATATTGAGATTAATGGCAGTCCTGCTGACTTTATGTCTGATTTATTTAATTATGTTCAATAGCCAAACACCAGAGTTTGACACATGAGCATATAAAATCATGTACTGAAGAATGCCATGCCTTTTATGCTTCCATTTAAAACTGACCTGTCATTTTAGTTACACATTAATTAATTATTATGTATAATTATAATTTTAGCTGCATGTTATGGTATTAACACAACTTAAGCAATGAGACATAACATGTCGACTTCTTTTAAAAATGAGGGCAGGTCCATCGCTCATTTCTTCATCAACTTATCTGGTTTTTGCTATAGAGGTATATGAATGAGTCCTTTATATATTTGGGGTATTAACCCCTATTCTGTAGGTTGCCTTTTTGTGTTGATTGTTTTTTGGATTTGGATTTACCTTCCCGATGCTAACGGCCCCGCCTCATTGCGGAGGTCTCTTTTTGCCCATTGATACTGAGGGTGACAAGCTGGGAGCGGATGGGGCTGCAGTGGGTTTCTTTCACGTACTGGCCAGGGTGGGGGTGGGAGGCTCAGACGCCTCACCAGCGGTTCTGTAAGCTGCTTGTTTCTATGGAAAAACTTTGCATTACGTGAGCAGGAGAACTCGTGATATGTCTAATGAAGATACCAAGATGCTCGAAAGAGAATTCTGATTAAAGATAAGCGTCACAAGAGACACACTTATTCGGTTTTAAAAACGATCTGATTATATGCAGATTGGAAAGGGCTATCCTGTTTCAGACAAAATTAATAGAAAACAATCACGGTTTTGAATAAGATAATTAAAGAAAAAATCCTAGAAGCACCTTAGGTAGAGGAGGCATTTCGCTCGTAAGGACAGAATACTAAGCTGGTCTCAGGCTTCTTTGCAAAACCACAATCCAGGAGCATATGTGTCCAAAGATTAAATTCTCCTGGTCTCATTAAATGCTCCAGGTTGGGCAACTTACGGAAGAACAGCTTGGAGGAGAAAAGCCAATTACATAGGCAGCAAAATGTGAATACTTGTCACTATGGTTCTGGAAAGATTGTAAATATAAATAAACAGTCTTAACACCAGAGAGCCCTATCATAAGAAATGTATATGTTGAGAGTAATCATGTGTCCTCAAACCAAGACTATGCTAAATTCTTCCTTTTATCTGGGGCCATGAGGAAGAAGAAAAAAAATTAATTCTTGACTCTGTAACTAAAGAAATGCAGGTTTAAATATTTCTTGGAGTGCTTAAGGTTACTTATATGATTCAGGTTTTCTTAATATGTTAAGAAAATACAATCCTCTTTCCTGGAAAACTTAGGGTAAGGATGGAAATAATAAATATAATACAGATAATCTAATATCTGGCTACATTGTCAAAAGTCAGTAGATATTAGCCACAAATATCTTCCTACTAATTTCTCTTTTAACGCCAACACGGTCAGATGATGTGGACTCCCATTAGTATCTAAAAAAAAAACCAAATGAAGAAAAACTAACCAAATATAGTTAGCCCCTGTAGAAAAAGAAAAGAAAGTAAACAAGCATAAAATGAAACAGGGTACAAGACAGGATGAGTGACATGAAGTGGGAGTTAACAGGTGTGGCGAGAAGTGAGATGCTTTAAGTGATGGTCACTCAACAGTGTTCGATGGATTGGATGCTTTAGAACACTGTGTCCCACAATTAAAATTCAGATTCCCAGGCCCCACACCAGCCATGCTCAGGTAGGGTCTGCAGAGGTGAGAACAAACATTTGTAACTGAGCTAACGCCCCTGGAAGTTCTGTTTGAGAATCTTGATTTCTATATTTCCAGGAGTTTGGGTTAGATTTAAGAATATGCTACGTAACGACATACACCTCCAATAAAACAATGGAATGTTAAGAATACAAGGAGTAACAAATTTAGGCAAATATAATTATAGAAAGGAGTGGCTGTCTCAATCTCAAACACAGCAGAATTTAAGGCCAAAACCATTAAATAGGAAAATGGAGTTTGATATTGATAATATGTGTTATCCCCAAGAAATGTAACAATTAATGAACCGTGTTAAAGTAAAAATATATATAAAACAAATATGAAGAAGTTGTGATGACAGCCCTTAACTTTGCTTTCTTTCCTTCTCCCTCTCTCCAGCATTCTCCGTACCCCCAAACCAGTAAAGGTTTCCAAAAGTTAGGAGTATAAAATATATATTAAAAATAAACAAATAATTTAAAAAATTCTAAAATAGGAAATTAGAGTCCACATCATCTGACAGTGTTGGCATTAAAAGAGAAATTAGTAGGAAGATATTTGTGGCTAACATCTACTGAATTACGACAATGTAGCTAGATATTAGATTATCTGTATTATATGTATTATTTCCATCCTTACCCTAAGTTTTCCAGGAAAGAGGATTGTATTTTCTTAACATATTAAGAAAACCTGAATCATATAAGTAAAATCATATGGTTCTTGACTTCTCCTATCTAATTTCACTTAGCATGATATTTACTCATATGTGATATATGAAACTGAAAGTGACAAACAAACAGGACAAACAAACAAACAAAACCCCATGGACACAGACAACGGTGCAGTGGTAACCAGAGGGAAAGGGGGTGGGGAGAAAAGTATAAACGGGCTCAAATATATGGTGACGATAGAAGACACTTGACTTTGGGTGGTGAACATTCCATGCAATATAATACCATAAAGGATTTGCCATGATAGAATGCATTTGTCGAACCTCCTAGAACTTCATGGCACAAAAAGTGACTATTTAGTATATTTTTAAAAATTAATTAGGATATCAGAGGATCCCAGGTTGAAATACAGGAAGTGATAAATTTAATTTTGTTACAAATATATGAAACAACCTCACTTAAGGCGTAGGGGAAGGGTGCAAGGTTCTGAGGTAATAGCTTTGGAAATGCTAGCACAGGACAGGGCAGAAGAAATTGGATGCAAACCCTGTACTTTGTTTGATGACATTGCCACCCATGGAGACGCAGGATGATGGTGTCACATGACTACATATGTACGCTGGAACCGAGCAGTTAAAGGGGATGGACGGCAGATGTTGGGAGGACATTTATTACCATTGCCTTCAAATTTACTAATTTTTTCTTCTTCAGGGCCTAATGTGTTACTATTCTCTTTTAGTGTGTTTTTCATTCAGGCAATTTTTTTTATCTCTAAAGTTTAATTTGAGTCCTTTTATACCTTTTATTCTCATTATGTTTGTAGTTTTCTTTATCTTTCAAATGCATGGAGGATGTTTAGCATATCTGTTTTAGCATCTCGTTGCTAATTCTATCATCTCTGTCATTTCTGCGTCTGTTATTAGTCACGGATTGTTGGTCTGAGTATGGATGCCACTTTCCTGCTTGTCTGCATTCATGGTAATTGTTTATTTTACTTGTGAATGTTAGGTGCTGGATTTTATTGTACTCCTTTAAATATGTTGGGGCTTTGTTTTGGGATGCAGCTGAGTTACATAAAACCAAGTTGATCCTTAGGAGGCTTGCTTTAAAGAGAAACATTTCATAATGACAAAAGGGTTAGGTCATCAAGAAGACACCACGGCAGTGACAGCCCATGTTTATGGACCAGGAGAGTCACTATTGTTAAGATGTGAATTTTCTTCAATTTTACTTCTTAATGCAATGCAATATAAATTTAAAAATTTTTAAGAAATGGACCAGCTGATTACAAAAATAGCCAAGACATTTTTATAAAGTAAAACAAAGTTGAAAGACATATTATAACTGATATCAGAAGTTCTTTTAAAGCTTTAGTAATGAAGACAGAGTAGTGTTGGCAAAAGAGACATATACATGACGGGAGCAGAATCCAGAGTAAATAGACACACATAAAATTTGCCAAGAAAATTCAACAGTGGAAAAGATAATCTTTTCAATATATAATGGTAGAAAAGTTGGATCGCCTTATGTGAAAAGAAAATCTTATCTCACACCATGTAACAAAAATGAACACAAATGAACAGTGTACCTTAAATTACAAAGCTTCTGGAATAAAACACGTTAAAGAATTTTCAGTGATTTTCGGTTATGCAAGAAAATGTCTTAACTAGGACATAAACTGTCCCACCAACTATTTAAAAAATGCATGACTTGGAACTTATTGACATTTAAATGTTTGCTCTTTGAAAGATGCTAAAGAAAATGAAAAGGCAAGCTAAAGATTGGGAGAAAATATTTGTAAAACATATCAGAATGTACCAAAAAATTCTATGCTGCAACAGTAAGAAGATTAACAATCCAAATAAAAGTGAACAAAAGCTTTGGACATTTTTGCCAAAGGAGATATTTAAATGACAAGTAAGTACATTTAAAAAAACATGTCCTAGGGGCTAAAAAAAAAAAACCAGTGAGTGTGGTAGACAAAGTGCCTAATTTCACGGAGCATCTGTCTGTCGTAGGAGGGGACACAAAACAGGAAGTCAATAATTCCACAAGACGATTCCAGAGGCAAGTGACAGAGGCCCAGTTGAATCGACTAAATAAAGCTAAAAGAGAATTGTTTGGGTCATGTCATTGGAAGGCTAAACGAGCTTCAGGCCCATAGATGATGTCATGGAGCGGGGCCTTTTTCTCTTTGGTGTGGCCTGCCCTGCTCAGCTCACGTCCAGTTGTCGATGACCACTTAAGGGGTCTGGCTTCGGGCCACGCCTGCGCATCCCCTTCAGCCTTTGTTTAAGGCGGAGAGAAAGGGCTTCTCCAGGAGGGCTCTGATTGGCTGGCTCTGGTCCCGTGCCCACCTCCCAACCAATCACCGTGGCTCAGAGGCCTTTGGTTTGACAGCCTGGGTGGTGGGCTCGCTCCTGGGACCCAGGTGAGTCCAGCCTCTCCTAGCGCGAAGGGACTGAAGGGGGTTATAGTGAAACCGGGGTCCCGACTCCCCGAGGACCGGGACAGGATGCTGACCGATCAACCTGAGCACCACCTGGTCCTTACTGCCATGATACTCTGCATTTTAGTCCTTTGGCGGCGAGTTCATCATTGCTCCCTCTTAAAGTGTTCCAATCAGAGTGGGGTGGGCACCCCTGGGCCCTCCCCTCAGGGGTCTGCTCCCTCAGAGGTTGGATGCTAAGGACCCACAGGTGTGAGTCCCTTCAGGTTACTTAAAGTCCTTCCTTACAAAGCCCTAGCCAAGAAGCAACAGACTCTACGTCTTTCACAAACCAAAGCAGAGCTGCCCAGCTGTGCAGAACAGGGCGGTGGCGGAGGGCTCCGCCCAGGAAGGCCAGCCGGCTGGCTCGGCCCGACTGGCTTCTCCCGCCATCCCATCCACCACCCGAGAGGGGGTGTTCGCGTGCACGCAGACCTGAGATCCACGTGACACGGCCGCTCATCAAACAGCTGCGCATCGCAGCACCCCGGGAGAAGCGTCCTCGGTGCATTTGCAGGCAGCCTCGGCCAGGGCTTGCAAGAGCAGATTGGACCCTGCGAAGCGGGGCCGGCTCCAAAGCTATAATTTGAGCCAGGATCTTCTTACACTCACATGCAGCTGTTGCATTCAGAAATACAATATATTTTTTTCCCCTTCTAAATAGTCTCTGCTCAGCTCAACGGCTTCATTTACTGCCTTTTTCTACAACTTTGGCAATGGGGTATAATAACGTAACTGTTGAACTATCTGCTGTTAACAACCTCCTTTTTTTGTGGCGTTCTTTTGATGCTGCAGGCACATTTGAAGGAAAAATGTTTCCCCTTTCTGTAGTTTTGTCAATCATGATTTTCTTTTTAATAGCGTTTCATTTTTCCCAGCATGGTTTGAAGTCCCGGGTATAAACAGAACGGAGCTACCTGCTGGTGCTTCCAAGGCCTGGATGACTTCGGAACACGGCTGGCTCTTTTCATTAGTGGTGTGTAAGTGCTGCGGGCTGAAGCACTGAGACCACCAACAATCTCTGGATTTTCTCGTGTTTGTTACTGTGAACGAATTCGATTGTTTTTTCTTGTGCTAAAAAAGAACATTTCTAGCGTCTAAACTCTGGAGTGATTGTGATGCGCTATTTATCTTCAGCAAGTTAATCCATCCAATTAAATAAGTGTTTACTAAGCACCTACTAAGTGCAAGCCTTTGTGTCCCAGGCTGGGTGGGGTTCACAGGTGAATTGTTCAACCCCCCCACCCTCAGAGTCTGGCAGCCAGTGAGAGAGTCAGACAGGGCAACAGCTGCGCCCCGAACAAAGCAGAGCCCTTTGAGGATCACTGAGCAGAGAGACCCCTACGGACCCCACAGCCTGGGATGGTGGGGGAGGCGTCACAGAGGGGTGGCATTCTCTGATCCACATGGTCAGAGAAGGGAGGGGACAGGCAGAGCCCCAGGCAATCGGAGAGGTCAGGGTGCACTGCCCATATGGCAGGGAGAAGACCATTCCGGGGTCCGGCGGGGAGAACCCGCCACACCAGCTCAGGACGCTGAGCAGGGTCCCCTCCCGGAAGCGTTTGGTCCAGCCTGTCTCTCACGCGATGTCTTCATTCTTAGAAGGTGCACCTGGCGAAATTGAGGAGTGAAGTCTCGCGATGTCTGCAGTGTGCTCCCAAACGGTCGGGCAAAAAATGTTGCACGCACCCATGCACACACGCACGCACACACGGGGCGGGGCATCAGCAAAGGTCAAGTCTAGACGAAGGATGTGTGGGTGTTCATGGTGTTCTTTTAACTTTTCTGAAAGTTTGCAAGTTCTCACAATAAAGATTGTGAATAAAAAAAAAATATCCCTCCCCCCATTTTACCAAAAGGTATAGACTGGTTGGGAAACTCTGCCCAACAGTATTCTGGGTCTACGGATCCGGCTCATCTAGCGAACACTCCGTCCTAACTAAGGGTCCCAGCTCCACCACCGACAACCCTCAGACAGACGCTGAGCCACCGGAGCATCTGTCCAGGGGCTGGTTGCAATGATAGGTTAGGACCTGCCGCCTCCCAGGGCTGCAGGAAGAATAAACGAGAGAAAATCATGTCTGAGGTGCTGTGGCTTGGGAAGTGATGCTGCTTGTTATTATTATTATTACTGCTATTGCTAAGCTTTATGCTCCAGTCTCGCCAAGTCCTATCCCCACTTTCTGCCCAGTACCCGTGATCAGAGTTACTGGCTCGGAGCAGCATCCCACCAGCTCTGCTGACACTGCATCCTCTCATCACTGTGAACTTACGACAGCCACAACATCCCGCATTGGAAATGCACTGTCTGCCCAACCAAGGACATCGCAAGGACCTCTCAAAGTACACTGATGCACAGATTTTGAATATTCAGATCAAATGGCAGTGTCTTCGTGGAGTTTGGTTTTCATTTTTTAAAATGCAGCTAAGATGTGAGGATGGTACTGTTCTTTCGGCTGAATCAGCAGCACCGATTTTAACAATGTCTTGTTTCTAAAGAAATAACACTTATTTCGGGGTGACGATACATTGTCATAAACATGACGTGACCGATTTGAAGACAGCCAGAAAAGCTCAAAACTTATCTCTTCCCCGGCACGTTCTGGTCTCCTCCTCACCCCATGTGTTCTGATACAACAGCCTGGCACCGTTCCGCATTTAAAATAGAATATTTTTGAGAGTGCGCACTCGACAAAGCAGAAGTCAGCTTAAAAATTCTACATCGAAACCGCGTGTCTGTGTTTCACGTTGTGAATATCATTCAACACGCGTGTGTACCGATACCTGAGTACTGAGCAAAATAAAATGACAGTGGCTTAGTGCACGCATTCATACTCACAGGACTGCAGTGAAAGGAACTCAAGAATAAAGCAGGAGCCACATGGAACCACTCCACTACAGCTGTACATGGCTCCCAGGCCTTGAAAAAGATTTTTCCCTGTCTCTACTTTTAAGTAGATCTTGGGTTTTTTTTAGAATAGTTTCACATTTGTAGACAAACTGGGAAGATGCGACAGTTACCACATATCTCAAATAAGATTTCTGCAGCTATCAGCATCTGACGTGGTTATGGTGCATTTGTCACACTTAACAAATCAATATTGATATATTATTATCAAAGTCCATACTCTGTTCACATTTCTTTCCTTTTCGACTAATGATTTCTTCTGTTTCGGGATCCCGTCCAGTCCCCACACTGCATTTAGTTGTCCTGTCTCCGTAGCGTCCTCTTGGCTGTGACACTGTGTCTCAGACATTCTCTGATTTTGATGACGGTGGCAGTTTTGAGATTTCCACATCTTGCCATTGGCCTCATTTCTCAGCTTTCCTATTTCTTACCACTTTTCTTGACCAAAATAGAGCCTCCAGCAGCACTAGACATTGTTAAATGCTTCTGACGGCCCTCGCAGAAGACTCGTAATATCACTTCACAGCCCCCGTGATGGGCTATAGTTCTAGTTTAAACTGTGCCTGCGTTTAATAATAGATGAGGGCATTTGTGGGCAAAATTGCTTTCTGTTAATTAGATATTTTGAGATGTGTTGTAGAATCCCGATTTGCATTTTATTTAAAATTACAGTTTGCTATACTTATAAATACGGTCTATTTACACAGGACCCGTCTGCTAGCTGTTACGCATCATGAGCATCATTACAGCTCCCCTGTATTCACACCACCCTCACTCTGTCAAAATAAAACAGTTGCCGAAAAACTGGAGTTGGAGGGAATTTCTTAGAGGGACGAGCTGCTATGTCTCCTCACTCCCAGGTCACAAAATCCCAGCCCACGAGGGCCCGTGTCAACGGCCTCTTGCCCTTAAACCCAGTTAGTTCTTAGGTCTTCGATAGTCCATGGGCCTGCTTCTTCCAATTATTTAAAAATATGTCCCGAGAAGTTTCTTCAGACGAAGCCCTGGCCATGAATAGGACAAGCACCCCATCCCTCCCTCACGGATCAGTCTGTCTGGGAGGTGGACATGGATAGATAAATCTTTCAAGATTTGGTCTCCCTGTCAATTGGGAGAGTACCCAGTGTTCTATGATCTGACTCCTTTTTCCCCCTCTCTGATGTTCAGCTGACGGTCACCTCCGCGGGGGCCGTCCGTGTGCTCGCTGCATCACGCAGCACCCGCCTGTGACTCACCTTAGCATGCCTGGTCACGCCACGTCCATCGTGATGCTCGGTTTTAGCTGGCGGGAGATTTCTCAGCTCTGACACCTGTGCGTGCGGTTGGCCAGGCCCCCCTGGCTGGCCCGTGCTGAGTCCCTGGATAGCATTGATGGAAAGTTAGACATTGCAGAAGAAAAGAGTGTTTGAAGACATGGTAATCAAAACTATCGGAATAAAACACAGAGAGAGAAGGACTAAAAAATTAATGGAGAATCAGGAAATTTTCCGTGGCCTACTCTGTATGTAACTGGAGTCCCTGAAAAGAGATAGAAAGAAAGGGAGATAGAAAAACTGTTTGAAGGAATTAATGGGAAGAAATGTCCACATCATCGAGGCAGATTCCAGAGCAAGGAATATTACCAAAGATAAAGAACGTGTTTCCATAGTGACACAGAGGTCAGCTGGTCAAGGACACACAACAAACAGTCCTACACATGTGTGTACTTAACAAGTGAGCGTCAGAACACAGACAAGAACGGATAGAACTGGAAAGAGAAAAAGGACCAATTCAAAGGTGACAGAGATGTTGACACACTTTGTCAATAAGGACCAAAACAAAATGAAAGAAAATCACTAGGACTTTGCAAAGTCTACCTTCAAGCATAACTGTTTACCGAGCCCAGACCGTGGCTTTCTGCACAGGTGAACCCACCTGGGGGAAGGGAAACCCCCAGCTCTAGCTCCGTCACCCCTTCCTGTCCCACTGAAGCAGGGAAGAAAGTCAAAACAAACCTGTGGGTGTCACAGCCCAGGACACAGGCTCACGGGATGATACAGCTTCCAGTCGCCACACCTCACCACCGCCTCTCGGGCCTCTGGGTGATGTTGGGTAACAACAGAAAGGCCCGCTAACCTCAGGCCTTACTAAGGAAAAATCTCTAGAGAAGGCCAAAGACAAAGAGGGAACAAAAGCATCACCCGAGGGAAGTAAGTAGCTCTGACACCTGTGGTTACACAAACCGTAAACACAGCCCAGCGCTGAGCGGGATGACGTGGGCCTCACACTCGAAGCCTGGTTACCTTGCCTTCTTGTGCCCTGTTTGCCTTTCAGTAAAAAGCGTGAAAGCTAGACAACAAACGAAAGCAAAAAGAAGCTTATTACAAAGCACGTGTGCCCGTGTAACTGCATTGTCACCGCGTCTGACTGTTTCTGCTGCTCCTACCCTGGGCCTGGCCACTGTCACCTCTCCTGGCTTGGCTGTCTCCCAGCTCCGCTCCTGGCTCTCCTGTATGCGCTGAGTATCTCGTCTGCCCCTGCAGTTAGCGGGTCCAAACAGGACTTTTCTCCCGGACACCGTCCCCTCCTCCACTGGCACTGTCCACTCCAAAGGCCAGGTTCTGAACCTGGCTCACAAGTGTGGCTCGGGACCCCTCTTCACAGCTCTGCTGCCTGTAACTCGGACACTCTGCTTCAGTATCTCTGTCAGTAGAATTAACTGTCATATCTCGAGTGTTCGCAGTGGGGCTGGCCCTGTACTGAGCCATTTCCTGTAAACGCCATAGCGGTCCCTAAGTGTGAGTGTTTTTCTTTGATTAATGATGAGGGGGTAGCTCACAGGGGTGCAGCAGCCCGCCCAGGGCAGCCGGCCGCTGGTGGGGCCCCAGGACCCGAGCTCACGGGCTCAGATTGCGGCTCTGTCCAGTGAAAGGTAGTCTGGGTACAGGCTGCCTCATTTAGAGGTGTTTCATTCTTAATCCTGTTTATTTATTTAACAGTTATCCTTCGGTCCTGAAAGTATCACTCCATCTTCATTTACCTGACTGATGATACAGCTTCTTCATCTAGAGGCAAAAAGGGTGTCATAAAAAAACCCTTATAACTATGCTAGCTCTGGAATAAATGATAATCAGGACAAAAGCCTCATTTTCTGATACTTCGGTTCAGCTTGGCTCCCAGAGAGACAAGTGAGCTCAACACTCGTCAGCAGGCAGCTCAGATGGGGGTTTCGCACAGGGCTGTGGGAAGAACATCTCGTGTTGGACCAAATAGCTCAGTGCTCCCGGGCCTGAGGCTGAAAACCATACACACTCACGCACACACACTCACGCACACATACACACGTGTGCACACATGCCCATGTGCAGACACATGCACATACACACACAACTCCTGTTCAACTACTTATGTATACTTATCGCCAACCGTGTGATAAATTTTCATTTAGAAAATTCTCTTTCAGTAAGGCACTGAGAGGAAGAAAAACCTTCGATATTCTAAAACTTGTTAACGAGGAGCCCTAAACTGACACACAAATGAAGCTGTTTTGCAAAGCCTGTGTAAACAGGGCTTTCTTGCCTCGGAATGGGGGAAGAGTAATGAACGAATGAACGAATGTTGGATCCACTAGTCACCGTCAAGATCTTACGTCCTAAGCAGTGTATGAATTTGGAGCAGTTTGCAGTGTCACCGAGCGCGTAGTAGGTCGTTTTAGCGAACGGCCGTCCTGAGGTGGTAGCCGCAATTCCTTACTGGTCTAATAAACGGAGAATTCAGTGCATGGAAGGGCTCGTTATGGGACATATAAGGTAAAGTGAGTTCACTCTAAGTAAGGAGATTGAGAAGCCATATGCATTTTTTTTTGGCTCAGGTTGAATGATACACAGTTCATTTTTCCAAAAGTTTAAAGGACATCTGTATTGGAAATGTCCTTGGCTATGTTTACGGCATTTGCAGGAAGGAAATGGCACCTCTGCTTTTTGATAAGTAGGCAGGAGGGACAGGAGTGCGTGGTGCCCGGAGCAAAGGGTGGACTCGCCTGGACCGAGGGTCCCCTCTCCTTGGGGCGGCTGCACCCCAACTGGGCTCACTGATCTCATTCTCCAGAACTTACAGTCTCTTCACATCCCTTAAGGCTCCTAACCACTTCATGTTTTTTTAAAAAATAAGTATATTACTTTAAAAATGTATTTTATGTGTAGAACATTTTGGCTTAATTATGGATTTTATTCCAATTAATTATAATATATTCAAGTGTTCATTATGATACGTCTGGCTCTTTCCATTTAGTGAGAATGCACACCCTTTCATTTATTTTTAATTAATTTTGTAAGAAAAGGCATGATTTGGCAGACAGATTTTAAAACTATATAGAGCGTCGTGTTTGGGTTGAGGACCAAAAGTCTACACGGAAGCGTGGGCTGGTTGTTCAATGCGTGTGGCGGTCACACTCCTCTGAGCTTGCAAGGCAGACTTTGGGAGCTTGTACGCCCCCAAATCTCCAGCAGTAAAAGCTGGAGATTTGGTTCTGGCCTTCGACAGGCCCCTAAAACCTTTGCCCCAGATATCCTCAGCCTCGCACTATGGACATTTCATCCTGGATCATTTCCATCGTGTGGAGATGACCTGTGTGGAGCAGGACGTTTATCGCTAGTGTCCACCCACTAGATGACACAGCACTTTCTGCATCCAGGTTGTGGCCATCGAAAATGTCCCCAGGCACTGCCAATGCCCCGTCTTTCTGGGTTGAGGACCACCGTTTTATCCTATCGCCTCATCTGCTCTGTACCTGGTCCCCAAGTTCTGACCAACCAGCATCCCTAATGTGGAGAAAAATTCATTTCCAGAAGTTACACAAGCACAGACATGCTAAAATTCTGCTTTACAAATCATTTGTTTGAAAGTATCCCTCCAAAAAATTATTTTCTAATTTAATAAACAAGTATTTATTTAACACCCACCTTTTGCAAAGCATTGAGCTGGTCATGTTCCTCCTTAGTCCAAGTTCAAGTGGTTTCCATGTTCTTTTATGAACCAAGTTTTGAGGCCAGAGTCAGCCATGAAAAGAACATCTTTACTACTTTAAGTTTTTCTTTGGCAACATCATTCTTTTTTGTAAGGGGGGGGAAGGAACTGAAGCTACCAATTTATTTTAACTCCAGTTTCTTTCCATTAACACTAACATAATACAATTTTGAGCTGACAAAGTTTGAAGAGAATTTGCTCCACAAATTTCCATAGATGGTGCAGTTATATATCTCGAGGCATGACATACACAGGAATGGCTTTATACAGCCTTTATTTGTGCCCTGTTAGTGTCACCATAGACGGTGAGCAAAAGACGGGTGGCTAATGATGCGGGAAATATTTTCAAACAGCCCTGAGACCAGATTCGCCACACGTACATAAGACACTAGATACATCATCCAGCTAATAAGACCAGGCAAGAAATGTCATTTGCTTCCAAATAACCTACAAATTCAGCTCGTCGTTCCTTACAAAATCACAAGCAATAAAATAAAAGCCTTTGCTAGCATTTTTCTAAAAACGAGTTAGGATCTGGGAAGTCAAAACAAATTTTTGTTTGTTTGTTTTATCTAGTTATTTAAAAATAAAAACACAGACCTTTGTAATTCAATCTTCAGAGTCAGGAAAGAGCCAGTTCATAGAAATGCTACCAATGCATGAAAAACAAAAACAAAAACAAACAAACAAACAAACAAACAAAAATACAGCTGAGCTTTCCCGACAAGCTCTGGGGATGCCTTCTTAGAACGAACCACTTATCTGGGTCTTTTTTGCTGAGTGCACGTCCTCCCCGGCTGGTTTAGAGCCAGGTTTCCCCCTTGGCTATTTAGAACCAACTTTGCTGTACAGTGAAAACTCAGTTTTGTTTTTTTGCTGGTATCTGTCCATCCATTCATGCATGTGTTCATCCACTCGCCCATCTATCCATTCATCTGTTCATCCACCCATTTGTCAGATGTCAGCTGAGTGGCTCCTCCATGCCTTTGTGTGATTTCTCTATGCCAGGTGCTACAACAGGTGTAGAGACACAGGTGAAACAGATCTAGTCCTACCATCACATATCTTACCGTCTTAGAGTTGTATCTGCAAACACCGGGGTTTTTAAAGACTCCCAGAGCCAACAGGGGAATTAGATACGTATCTGGTAAATGTGGTTTGTGGAGAATGGGGTAATTTTAAACACTTTCTGATGTTGCATTTAGAAGGGGCTGTCTCTGCTCCATCATAATTATATGCCCACTGCCTTTTTGGCTGAAATTCGCAGCAGTGGCTATAATCAGAAGTGATTTTTTCCTAGACGTCACCGCTAAAGCACCACTTGCCAGGCCCTCTGGACCAGGTTCAAGAGCATGTCATTTCAAGATTGTAATGGATAGGATCAAACCTGACACTTTTCTCGCTACTGAATTTTTCTGACATCCCTGTGGCTTATTTAGTGGGATCAAATTTAGCAAAGAGAACAAATTTTCAAAAATTAACTTTATAGTCTAGAAGTAGCCTATATCTAATAGAGAAATTGGTTGAAAGAAAATCTTCCTTCTCAAAAAGTTGGTTTGCCAGCATTCAGTAAAACCTGAAAACCTAATTAATGTGAAGATAACATATCCCACGCAATTTAGTAATAATACGTAGCTTCCAAAGCATTTTCTGGATCTTTATCAATTCATATGAAATACTCCATGAAATTGCCCAGTTAACCACATCCTCACTAGCATTTGATATTATCTTTTTTTTTTTTTAATCTTGGCCAATTAGATTGGAAAAGAAAAGCTTGCCATTAATGTTTTAATGTTTTATATACATTTTTCTGATTATAAGAAAACATTTTTTTCATTGGCTTATTGCCCACTTACATTTCTTTATCAATTAATCGCCTGTTAGAATTCCTATTGTCATTTTGGGTTGTTTGGCTTCTCTTTTAATACGGAGGGTTTAGGGTTTGTTTTACCTGTTCTAACTTTTTCCCCTAAATAAGTCCTGGTCTTAGCCCTTCCTCCAAACTTGCCTTACCCAGAGTCCTCCCCACCTTGGGGGTGACAACGCCGTCCTTCCAATTGCTTATTGGAAAACACACATTTCTCAGTCACCTATAGTGGTCCGCGTAGCTTTTATAAACTTACCCGGATGAAAAATTTACTCATCATGAATGAAAAACAGAGAAAAAGGCAAAAATGTGTTCAAGTCGCAGTGCCCCAGCCTCCCCACGCACTGTCACGTCAAGCACCGGGCGGTCCTTGAGCCAACTTGGGGTTCCTGGGGCAGAAGGGGGAATCCCGATCTGAGGCTGGTGATGTGAGACGGGGCGGAGCCGGGGTACTTCCCACTGCCACAGGTGATCCCACGACCGCAGGTGACCCCACGACTGCAGGTGACCCCACGACCTCAGGTGACCCCACGACCACAGGTGGACACATGATCGCAGGTGACCCCACGACCGCAGGTGACCCCACGTCTGCAGGTGAATCCACAACCGCAGGTGACCCCACGTCCGCAGGTGACCCCACGACCGCAGGTGACCCCATGTCGCCCTGCTCAGTTTCCACAGCGGGCCTCACTGTGTCTGGAGGAGCCTTCCTCTGCGTCCCTCCTGTCACCGAGGTCACCATTTGCACCCTCGTGGGAAGCGACCTTCCTGTGGGCACTGCAGACCACCCATCACTCACTCAAGAGGGTGCCCCAGCGAGGTCATCCTTGGTGCCTGAATCACCAGATCTTTCCTACTCCCCCCAGATCATTCCAGAAATACTCAGACACCAAACCCACCAAATTTCCTCTCATTAAGAAAATTACCAACAGCAAAAAAACCCGACCCAAATGATGACCACAAAACCCTTTCTTTTCCTGGCTCCATCTGACACTTTCCTCGGACTGTTTGGCACCCTGCTCGCCTTCCGGCCTCCAAGTGCCAGCGGGGTGACAAGGAGAGGCCACGGGCCATCCTGAAGCCAGCCCCAGTAAGGGAGGGCAAAGCCTGGGGCATTTCTTTGGGAACTGGGCCGGGAGGATTAGGTGCAAGCAAGCTTTTGTGTTTGTCATAGTCTTAGCAGTGAGGATTTTACGTCTCTGGCACATAAAAAGGTGTCGCTAAGAAGACATAGCTCCTTTTCAGTCTGGGTGTGGCCTGAGACACACAAACTCCTCTCAGAGGCCCCCCGAGAACCAAGTGGATGGGAGCGGTGTCAGCGGGTGGGAGGCACCCCCACTGCACCACTCCGAGGTGTCACCAAGGGTCACGGAGCAGACCACAGTATTGAAGTGTGAGGAATTCCAAATGTGAAAACCGTTTGAGGCGGGTTCTAACGGGATCATTAACTGTAAGTTCCTGGTTAATCATCGTTTACACCAGGAGAGAGTTTAAATTCCCCTAAGGCGGGCGGGCAGAGCACAAAGTTCTGTTTTGAAGAATCCCCCCTTTTCCTGAAGTGAGCTGAGTTTTATGGGCTCGTTGCCCATGGCCGTGGCCCGTCACCCTTTGCCGCGTATCAATCGAGACAGAGAGCTTCTCGGCGCGTTGACAGTGATTAAAACGCCACCCAACAGATGGCCCAGGGGGTTCTCGGAAGAAATAGACAGTGTTCGGGAAATTCCCGCTGTGACTTACCCAGCTGAGCTCCGGGCGGGAAGAGGTGGCTCCTGGCTTCTAAGCCTCTGGAGCAGGAGCCATCAGAGCCATCATCAGAGCCAGCTTCTCCTCTCTGCTGGGCTTAGCACGCACCTGACACAGCAGGTGCTCGCTAAGTGTTTACACCCGGCTTTTCCCCTGCTGCTGAGTCAGCTTCGTTAAGATGGGGAGTTGGTCTTGTGCTTTGGGGGACAGGTGGCATGATTTATGCGGGGAGTGGCCATACGGGGAGGGTCCTCAATTAGGCCCCACATATTTGCGGCCCATTTTCAAACTCCAGCAACCCCCCGCCCCCGCTGACCTTGACGCTGACCTTGACGCTGGCTGCTGGGGAACGTTGCCGGGAAACACAGCCTCTGGGGGGTTGTGTTCTAAGCTGGGAGCCTCCCAGGAGTGGGTCAGCCAGGAGGTCATCGGCCTTTAACTTCCAAGATTTCTTTTAAATGATGTATTCTTGTCTGAGTCCCTTGCCACCCCTTCCGCGAGCTTCCTACAGCAGGAGTGTGGCTCCGGGCTCACCTCGAGCCGAAGGCTGAGGTCTGGGGAGCGATGAACTTGTCACCCGAGGAGCTGGTGTTGGACTCAGAAAATGCCATGGGCTCCCAGCAGTCAGTTCGCCTCCTGGAGGGAGTTTCTGCTCATAAACGTTTTGTGTACAAAAAATATGGCTTAGCGAAGGGCCGGCCACAGAGAGTTCCCTTGATACCATAAACTGGTGAAAAGTGGAGGGTTTGAGGGCCTCCCATCATTTTTCATTTGCCATTTTAAGGTGTAATCATTTTATTATGAATTTATTTCCCTTTGGGCTTTTTTCCCCCCATCGTCATTGGAGCTTCATTGGGAAGGAGTGAAAACATGTCCTTGGTGCAAAATCTTAAACCGGAAGCCATTTTTCAAGGGAAAGTGTCCCTTCCTGCACCAGTGTTTCTTTCCAGAAAATAAAATTGGCCCACACAAGCCCGTTTAACCTCCTCCCATGATGAAGTTGGCTCAAACACTTTGCTTATCAAAATGCAACTTGGCCTGGTTCTAGCCGCAATGAATGCTCACGACAACAGGGTTTGCAAATGCAGCCCTTGCTGAGTTCGTGACATTCTTCATTTGCCCCGTTCAAGCATTATAATTTAAGAATTATATTTTCAATTGGGAACTTGAAACATGTTGTTTTTCAAAAGGGAAGTTAAAGCTTAAAATGTGTGAAAATATACCGGGTGATGAAGACTTTCCGAGCCTTCTGGAGTCGCTGAGCGTGGAGACAGACATAGCTTTGCCTCTGAAGCTTCCGACGTTGAACTTGACGTTGCAGAAGGCACACCTCAGGCACAGCACAGCCAGCACAGGAAGTCGGTGGCATCCGCTGATGGAGAAGCCACGGGTATTCTTAGAAAGTTATTTTCAAAGATGAATTTTATAATTGCTGCAAAGCAAATATGCTTAAATCTCATTGTCTCCGGTTCAAGAACACTAAATAATAAATTATACAAAACCAAGAGCATAATGGAATACTTGAAAACAAGCCTGCCAGCGTCAAAGAAAATCCAAGACTATTTTTGCTTCTAGAAAGGGTGGTCTTTTGACTAGAAAGGATGAATACAAGCAAATAACACTTAAAATAATAAGACTTTTTGGCTCTTCTAACAACTCTGGTTTCAGAAGTCACTTGAAAGGTGAAATTCACTTTCTAAAGGGAAAGTTGATGAAGCCATATTCTGTCAGTATAATGGATTCTCATTTAGAACCAGTTACAAGGAGCTTTGCCAGAGAATGTACACTTCTCAAATGGCACGATAAAAATGAATTTTATTCTGATTAAAAGCCACCTTTTGCTCAAAGAAAGGGTTAAGGAACTGAGTTTAACGCAGTCCTTTACCTTGATCCCATTACATCAATCTGTGTTTGCAACGCTTATCCTGATGACAGCTACGAACACTAATTATGCTGCAAAGCACCTGGTGGTTAGATAGGGCACAGGAATTTTCAACGACGTATGAAGTTTTTCTTGGTAATTGCGGGATTGACTAGGGGGGAACGAGCCCATATGGATGCACTGATGGGGCGAAAATGAGAATAGCAGATGTTGTCATTTGGGTCTCTGAGAAGCATCTCCTGAGATAAAGATGTTGGGGAATGTCACTTAAGAAGATGTGATTCCGGAAAAATGGGCAGAGGGATGGGGGCGGGGTGGGACCAGGGAGGCAGGGAGGTCACATACGGGTGGGCCTCAGGTCCCAGAAGTGCCATTTTGGCTTGATGTCCCAGAGAAACTAGAGCGAGAAGTAGTTCTCATCTCCAAGCCATTTCCGCTAGTGCAAGCAGAGTTGAAGGGCTCATCCTGTAGGTTAAGGGCTGATCCGGAGGGTGGAGTGTAAATTCCCAAGCACTTCCCTTCTCTCCCTGTGTGTAAGCAAAGCACAGTCCGGCAGCCTCAGGCAGCCCTCCAACCAAGAGACACAGATGCCGCCAGCGGGAGTGACAGCAGGCTTGCCCATCCACGGTGAAGGACGGGGATGTGGACATTGGCAGCTACACCTGCCCTAGTCCATTGCATGCCCCAGGTACATCAAGTATGTCTCCTCTCAAACAGCCTGCCCTTTGATTTCTACGTGTTCGTGGCAGAGTCTCTGAGTTGCCTTTATCCTCACGAACAGAACCCTGATCGGGTTCCAGGCACGAGGCATCTTTTCAGACTCCCTTGCAGCTAGAAATGGTGGATGCGACATCCCTTCACCTCTCTCCGACTCCTCTTTCTCTTCCTGCTTGTGTCAGGAGAATGCAAGCATGCTGAGGAAGGGGGCTGCCCAAAGGCAGTGGGGCGCACAGACAGAAATGGGGAGCGACCTAGATCTTGGGGACACCAACGCTAGCCCCCTATGAGGCTAACTCCTAAATTTTTATCTTGTGGGTAAAATAAATTCCAAACGAAGCTATTGCTAGCTACTATTTGAGCATTCTTTATAGCGGCGAGTACTCCTAACCAATGCAACATTGCCTGCAGGGATAAAAATGACACATTTGATAACACAGACAGTGCTTTATTGGTTATTTTTTTGATCCCATTTTAATAAAATGAGCAGTGGCCTTCAATTTGCGTTCTGACCCATAGATACGAGCCGACGTGGGTGGAGGAAGGCGCTGGTTAGGTTTTCCTACAGAAGGACGAATTATTGTCTTTCTTCAAGGAAGGAAAAGAACAGACGTCGCTCAGATAAGGAGAATGAATTTATTGTTCATGCCCATGTTAAGGAGTAGCTCGCAGACCTGACGATTGTAGCAGATGTTTAATCATCCTAATCAACATTCATCGCTGATGACAAGATTGTCAGAGATGAGTTTGGGGATGCAATGAAGACTGTTGATCAGGAAGACCGTTCCTCATCGGAGACTGTAGGCTCATAACTCGTGATGAGATTTACTGAATTCCAGTGAGATAAAGTACGCCATCAACCCTCTTTCCTCACTGAGAAATAGTTGTGACGACTTTGTGAGGACTCACTGGGGCCCACTTCATGTGGTCAGCCCTCAGAGCCCCCCACTGTGTGAGCTGCAGCGGGCACAACTGCCAGCTTCCCCCAGCAGGCCCCGCACTGCAGGACAGAAATACGTGTCTCTTGTCTCTTATCTTCTCTCTTCCCTTGGCCACGTGTTGGACTTGCAGATACTATGGAATGAGTTATCGGAGAGAGGGTCGCCATATGCACCAATCATTGGCCCCCTCCCAATTAAAAGATGTGTCTACTGAGATTGCCACCAGTGGGAGCCCAGCCACTGCCCCGCATGCTGCCTCGGGTAGCAACGTTGGGGGCATCTCTCATGGGTTTTCATGCATTTACACTGGCTTGGATTCTGGACACACTGAGCTAACAAGTCAGGAGAGAAAAAAGCCCTGATATAGCACCTAATAGGCAGAGACAGCGCTTTGCGGTTCAGTCCGGTTTTGGGAAACAGACAGACTCCCTGCTTCAGCGTTTCATCCACTGAACAAAGACACAGGAAGGAAATCTTTTGTTCCCTCGTGGGGTCGGGAAGCTGTTATTTTTCATGTCAAAGCATGCGTGGACACTGACTTACAGTACAGAAGTCACCTGTGTTTGAGTGTCAACAACAAACTCCCAGCGGGGAAATACAACTGGAAAAAAAAATCAAGAAGGATTTCAATTTTTTTTTTTTAATTTAATGATCCCTTCCGACAGAGAGAATAAACTGGCGTCCCCAGGGGTGTATGGCGAAGTGTAAAGAGGCCCTATGGATATCCAATGGTCCTCAAAGTCTAACAGCTCTGAAAAAACAAGCATTTTCTATATGTTAAATTTTTTTCATCTGCAAAAATGAGAATAATAGCACAAATAGTTTGAAGGGAGAAGCATTGTATGAAGGCTTATTAATTTTTGTTACATAACATTAAATTCTAATTCTGAAGGACTGGCAATTAAAGGCCCTTTTTATCCAAACTCTCATCAAGCAAATGAACACCTAGAAAGCACGGATCATTTGGCTCTTAGTCTTGCGTCCAGAGCCTTCCATTAGCATCGTTACGTCTTCAGTCATCTCGCGTGCGTGCGCCATAAAATCTAATAGTCCTGAATCAATATCACTCTTTAGATCATCTGTACTCTCGTGTCCTTTTGTTTATAAAGCAGAATAACCTAAGGGAGACAGAATAGTCTTTTAAAAAAACAGTGCTGGAATAACGGGACATCTACTCATTTGAAGAGGTGACCTTTGGCTCAGCCCTGCAGGCAACCAAGACGCTGAGCCACAGAGGGAATGGAAAATGGCATAGCTGCTTCGAAATCGAGTTGGGTATTCTTTCATCAGATTAAACCTACACTTCATATGGGACCCAGCAATCCCACATAGTCACCTTGAAGAAATGGAATGTATAAACACCCGCACTCAAATCCCTAGAGCAGCTTTATCCATCCTCCACTGCAAACCAGAAGTAACTCAAATGTCCATCAGCTGGTAGATGGATGCACAGTCCTGTTCCGTCCACACGATGGGATGGCACTCAGTGGCCAAAAGGGAAAAAAGTTGCTACATTCAAAGATGTGGAGGACTCCCCAAAGCCTTATGTTAATTGCAATAAGTCAGACTCAACAGGCTACACAGTGCATGGTTCCACTGAGATGACATCCTGGACAAGGCGACCCCTTAGGGATAGAAATCATATCCGTGGTTTCAAGGACGAGAAGGAGCAAAGGGATGCATTATAAAAGGCTGGAGGGAAACTTTTAGCATGATGGAGATATTCTGTATCTCGAAACCACCACCAAAGTAGTGTCACTGCTGTATAAGTTTGTCAAAATGTATAGAACTATGCGCTTAAGAAGCGTGAACTTTACTGAGCATAAATTCTAACACACTAAGTCTGTGGCAGGAGAGGCACGAGATAACGTGAAAACCAAGCGCTATGTGTGGTCTCAGCTGGAGCCGGCACCAAAAAATGCACAGACAAAACAGTGACATTTAAAAACCAACAGCTATACAGGACATGACTGGGACCATTGCGGGGGGAAGTCAGTGAACTGTATATTTGTTCATATTATTGTGTAAATCATAGATTTCTTAGACAAGGTAAAGGTAGCACGCTTGTGTGAGAGAATGTCTTTTTTGGAGATGTAGCTGAAGTGTTTAGGTGTGGGTGAAATACCGTGCTGTCTACAGGCAACTTCCCAAAGGCTCAGGGAAAATCGTGTGTGTGTGTGTGTGTATGTGTGTGTGTGTGTAGAGAGAGAAAGAGAGAGAGAGAGGAGAGAAGGAACACACAAAATGTTCATAACTGGTGAATCTAAGCAAAATGCTCATTATGCTCTTCTATGTTTTCTGTAGGATTAAAAATGTTCAAATAAAAAGTTGGCCAAAAGTTGCGTTCACCCTTTGTCATTCGATAGTGACTTTTGAAGAAGCTTATCCTGATAAATTAATGAAGGCTGTACAGAAAGGTGTAGGGAAAATATACCTAACACTATAAAGTTCACAAAGCTAAAAAAAAATCAAAATATGTGAGATGTCCAGTGTGTGGCAGCTGACACAGGATGGCATTCAATGCACTTTTATTAAAAAAAAAAAAAACGAGCATTTGCATTAAAGGATAATGAGTAAATAAGTTATAAAATAATAACATAATGGAATATTATGCAAACAAATGTTTTGCTAAATAATGAACTCGAAAATGTTTATGCTATGTTAAATAAAAAATCTATGAAGAAGCTATTTTCTGAAAACACATTAAAAAACATAGAAAGAAACACCTGGGAAAAAATATACTAAAAAGCTAAAGGAGATTGTCTCTGGCAATAGGATTTATTTTTTGTTTGTGCATTGTCCTATTTTTCAATTTCCTATACCGAGCATATTCATTTTTATTTCATTTCATTTCATTATTTTTTTCAGCATCTTAAAACGTATTTGAGTTTGGCGATGCAGTGCATTCAAAGGAAACAAAAGCATCTGGAAGAATCCCTTCCATCAAGTATCGTAGGTAATGTGACAACAGGGATGAGCCATAGCGAGGTATGTGTAAATTCAATAAACTTCAGATTAATTAAC
>PVKZ01005418.1:10502-53965 GCA_004027375.1 Macroglossus sobrinus | reverse complement strand
TAACTCAGCTGAATATGACTAAGATGTTAAAAATAAGGTGTGTTTACAAGCGAATAAACTTCCTCGTCAGACCGCTGCTCTCCAGAGAGACGGGGAGGGGACAGGCAAAGGTCCTTGGCGTCCCCGAAACTTCTCTTTATTTTCCATCGGCCAAGTGTGGTCATGGTGGTTGCTCATGGGGGCCTCACCGCCTGCGGCCGTGAGACTGCAGGCTAGGCCCCACACCGAGGAACGCTCCGTGTGCTCTCTGTAACGGGCCATCTTTGGGGTCCTTTTGATTCCCTGAAGGTTCCTATCTGAGTAAAGCCCAGGAGCTAACCTTTCTTGAGGAACAAGACTTCATTTATATTTGTCACCATTTAGGCCCCCTTTCCCGGTCCCTCCCCCAGCTTCCTTACTGAATCTTGGGATCCTGACCCCCTCATCAGATCCTGGCGATCAATGAACGCGAATCTGTAAAAGGATTTTGAAGCTGGGTGTTAATGTCTCCTGATGGCTGAGTATCTTCTCCAGAAGATACTGATGACGTACCGAGGGCGTTTCTGTCTCGACCTCACCGCTGTCGATGATGTGAGTGGAGACACCGGAAGAAACGCTTTTGGTCAGAGATGGCTGTCCATATCGCACTCAGTTCGCTGTCCTCATGCTGTCTACTGCCCCTGGCCTGCACGTCCAGGCCCTTCTGTGTATATCCATAACTCAGAAGTCTGTAAGATTAAAAACTACATTTCTAAGACCACCACCTTGCAGCCAGAGCCCTCCACGTGCCTCGAGTCCGAGAATGCAATGCATTCTGGGAGTCTCAGAAGGCGGGGAGTAGGCAGTGATGTCTTTCTTTGATGAGGCTGGCTGACAGGTGACCTACAGTGGGTTTAGGTGGCTAGAACTGCCACTCTCTGGGCCATGGGTCTGTGTGGGTGAGACACCCGTGCAGAAGTGCTGGTAGGAGCTGCTTCCCGCTAGCTGATCTTGAAGTAAGAAACCAGTGGCATTTTCCGTAGGTCCATGACAGTTCAATAAAAGTTAAAATCGGGGGGAGGGGAAGCCAGTGTCAATCCCCTGACTGCCATGCCAAGCCACAGCGTTTAAAAAATAGTTTTCAAGGGCCCAGTTCCCTTGATTAAATGCCTCGCTGATGACAACGGCCCGGGCCCTCCCTGCGTCCATCGCCAGCACGACGACCTTCTCCTTCGCGTCCACGACCGTACACGGGGGACGGGCTTCAGTGTGGTTAAGGAAGTCGTGTGACAATGACACGAACCACCCTGACGGTTGGTGAGCTTGCTGTCACAGGACACAGTTGCAGGTCGGACGAGCTGGAAAAGCCGTTTGAAGCGGGTGCTGCACAGACAACCTGACTACCGGAAGTGGCTGAGCCTCTACAGGTGCTCATGTCTTGTCCATCTCGGAGGTCCTTCGATTTGGGGACAACCGATCGCCCGTGAAAATGAACTCGGAGAGACGGTTCCAAGAGTCAGACAAGAAGACATGGATCTCTCTTCATCGGCTTATCTGAATGACTCTCCGAGCTCCATTCACAGAGAATAACTTCTGGGGAGTAGCCGAATATGACAGGGGAGCTGATATACGGACCCCAGACGGCAGCCGTGAGTCAAGAGAAGACGGGATGAGCTGTGACAGGAACGGTCCACGGATCCTGTCTGCTCAGAGCATCGCAGTGCTGGGCTCTGGAGGGAGGAAAAGAGCCCAGGTGGGCACAGCCACATCCAATAAATACGTGCGAGCGGGTGGGTACCTCACCCCACTTCCAGCTCTAGGCCCAGAAGAGAATCCAACAGACAGTCACATGGGATGAAAGCTGAGCAAAGGAGAACGTCTGCACACTTTGATTATTGCCATACAGTAGATTTCTTCTCAGTTGGAAAAAAAAATTATTTTATTTTTTTTTGCTGTTAGTATATGTCAGGTACCACGCTAAATATTTTTCATGTATTATCTCATTTAATATTGAAATCAATTCCATGATTTACAGAAAGATTCCTGTCATACCGATGATGAAATTTAAATAAAAGGGTATAAACGACTAGCCCAAAGGTACACGGGGAGTGATTTGGAGAGCTGGCCAAGGAATGCAGGCTGTCAGATCTCTGACCTTTTACTTTTAAGAACTCTGGTTTCTTGCCTCGTTTCTGATTGAGTCCGTGGGAAAAACAAAACCTGCGACATGATAAAGAGAAGATAAAACTCTGTTGTTCTGAAGATCTAAAGGAAAAAGCGAACTTTGACAATTATTTATTATACGAACCCGATAACCTTTTAAAACTATTTCCTACTCAGAAGGAAATCAGATGACATAGCGTCTTTGAAGTCATAACGACCAGAACAAATGAGAATGAAAGGAATAATAAAAAAAATAGAACACCACAGGTTCTCGCGGGGCTCAGTGAAGGAACTGGGGGTGGCACACGCTACATCAGTGAGACGCTCTCCCCGAAATTCAAAAGAAAAAACACAGAGACTTCGAGCTAATAGATGTGGAGGGTTAAGAATGGAGATGCAGACTTTGAAATATTAACAGCATGGACCTTTAGCAGGTGCATGATCAAAAGTGGAACTGTAGCAATACCCACAATCATCTGGGTTCTCTGAGCTGACGAAACATGTGCACATCGTGACCCCTCACCCCATCCCCGCAAAGGACCGGGGCTAAACCTCACCCCGGCAACACTTTTCGATTCTAAGTGCAAAGGAAAATGCTACGAGAGTCCAAGAAGAAAACGGACGATTTCCTCAGAGGAGCAGAATCAGGCTGCTCTTGGACTTTTTGGAAACTTGGAAAGTCCAAAGACAAAATTTACAAAATTTACAGACTTCGGAGAGTAAAGGTGATGATAATCTAATGCTTTTCTATCCACCTGTTGTTGTTGTTGTTGTTTTTGCTTAGGGGAAGACAACGGAAAAGTATTCTCAGGTATGGAAGTTCAGGAAACAAGCCTCTGTGTGCTTTTGCTGAAAGACTTTTTGGGGATATGCCACAGGCAGCCATGGCACATATCAAAATGAAGATGGACAAGGAGAGCACTGATGGCAGAAGGGGACCTCTGTGGGGCAGCAGCATGACTGACACCCCATCATTTAGGTTTCAGTGGATAATCATCACCACACACCAGACTCGGATGAACTTATCACGCCGACGAGCTCCCAAGAACATGGCAGTCTTGGTGCGTCCTCTCACGCTGCTGTATGGCCAAAACCCAACATGAAATGAAGTCTTTTTAAAACAGCTTCTTTGGAGATATAAGGCACGTACCACACGGTTCAGCCCTTTAAAGTGTGTGATGCAGTGGTTTTTAGTACATTCATAGATACACACACCCATCACCACACACAAGTTTAGAGCATTTTCATCTCCCCTGGAAGTGGCCCGGTACCCATCCTTTAGTTCCCAGTCCCATACTCCTATCCCCATCCCCAGCCCTAAGCAAACACTAAGCTGCTCTCTATCTCTACAGATGTCTCTATCCCGGCCTTTCACATGAATAAAATCATATAACATGTGGCCTATTGTATGTGGCTTCTTTCACATGGCATCATGTTTCCAAGGGTCATCCATGTTTTAGCGTGTATCAGCTCTTCACTCCTTTTTATGGCTGAGTAATATTCCATTGTATGGATATACCATGTGTTGTTTATCCGCTCATCAGTTGGGGAGCATTTGGGTTGTTTCCACCTAAAATGAAACTGATTTTTGAGGAAATGTTAACACTCACTGTGCAAACAACTCTACTCGAATTCAATAAAGGCCTTTGGTAGACACTCTTTCCTAGGCAAGGTTAATCATTTATGTAAATAAAATTCTTAAAAACAGAGGAAGATACAAAAAAAAAATCACTGTGGTTATTTTTGGGATTAAAGGTAACATGTATTTTCTATCTTCATGTATTTTTAACATTTAAACAAGAAGGTACAATACGTTAAAGTTTATGTTGAAAATATAAGACCTTCTCATACATGTGGTCAGTCCTGCTAGAATAGTTTTTTTAAAAAAATGCAAATTTTCTCCAGTGTGATTGATGTATTAGGGGACAATCTGAATGTCATGCAAATGTTGCTCATGCACAATTTCTTTTGCAAGAAACACTAGGAGAACACATAAAACCACCCCCTGCTGATGAAGCCATATAGAAGTACACAAAACACACACACGCACACACCTCAGACATCGACCAGCTGCCTCGGGTCGCCGTGTGTTATAAGTCACAACCATCGCACCTGCTGTTGGAACTTTCTGTCAGGTTTCGGGTGATCCTTCTTCTACTAATTCCCCAAGACTCATGAGCTGCAATCTCTCCAGTGCCCACACCTACAAGCAAACGCCAGGTCCTCTTCAAGGTCAAGTGCCAGACTTATCATAGTATACATATTTCTTGACCATTTGAGATGTGTAATACTGTTCTACTATTTTTATCAGATTCCTATGGTTTTTACTTTCTTGAAAACATGTTATTGATGGTTTTGAGTATTGCATCCCTACTCCATTTTCCTCATAAGGCCTGTGGTTTTCACTGTGCATTTTTTTGGCACAGTTTAGTGATTTTTAAGATCACATGTGTTGACTCATAGCATTCATACAGTACCCCAGCAAGGTGACCGGAAGTCAGCAATGTGAGAGAAACTTAACTTCCGCTGTCTTTTCTTTCAGAATGTATTTTCAAAAAGAATTCGATATGAGAAATAAAGTAATATTAACTAACGACTACGATGAAAGAAACCAGATTTGAAACATCCTATTTCGTGGAAAGCTAACCCTGGAATACAACGGGGCAGAGAATCGAAAGAGGGAAACCGTTTAGAGTTAAAACTAGAATTCACACGGTTCTCAGGCAATAGTCCTTCTGGAGAGATAAGATAATATAAAAGACTTAATAGGATACCTGGCACATGGGAATGCTTAATAAAAGTTGAATGCATGAATGAAAAATGGAACATATGGACAGATGGGTGGCTGTAGATGATATTTAGGGAAGAAGACTCTCTAGAAAGATCGCTGGTGATACAAATCCAAATCCTGGGTCAATGCCAGCACTTCTATACTGAATGAGCCAAAGGTATAGAAAAAAAGTAGCTAGGAGTCACTGGAAAAACCTCAAAGTTCTTTCTTTTATTGTGTACCAAGGTATTCTAATTATTGTTGCTATCTCCCATGCCATAAAATATTTAATCAGGTGTGTCACTTGGCAGCGTTTTGTCTAAAGCTCTTAACTGTCATAAACGCATCTAAATGTATGCCAGTGTGAAACAGTAAATAATTATTATGTGAGTGACTGATTTACTTTGCACAAACATGCAAGGCCTTTACACCTGCAGTGCCCTGCCCCACAGAATGTGCACGAAAGAAATGAGCATCAGTAATCACTGTCAACCGTCTCTTGTAACGAAGAATTGAATCATTTATCTGTCCAGCATGTGTAAATGATCATCACCGTCTATTCCGCAGGAAAGCCTAATGGCAATTTATGTTATAAAAATAATAAGATAGGAGGGTTTCACAGAAGTCGCTTGCTGGTGCTCTGCCGGGAACGCCAGGGACAGTAGCCCGCCCTGCAGACCAGCACGGCAGCCGGCTGTGTGCAGTGGATGCCCTTACTCGTCTATTTCCTCTTCCCTCCTCTGACCAAACTAAGAGCGGAGAGCGCGCTTATTATATGTATGGGATGACCTCTCCCTATTCGCTTCAAGGGTATTTTCCTTTAGGACCCACAAAGATAATGCCAGCGAGCAAACGAGTTCTCAGCGCTGAAGAATTGCAAATGTTCTGACAGCCTCTGCGGACATTATCAGGCTCTAAGTTGCTACGTATCCATCATGTCTTCTCTGGGAGACTTTTTTTTTTTTTTGCTTTTGTAGTTTGCCTTTTGTTTCCCCCATAAACTAGGCTGATTTTTAACTGTGAATGCTCAACAGCCCTTGGAGTGTGCCAATTTTCATAGTCACCTTCACCTTGAGGATGCACACACCCCTTGGGCTTCCCCCAAGAAAGGGGGAAAGTGCTTAAGTGTGCATTCTATGCAGAGGAGAAAACAGACTGTTTGTTGCTCAATGGGAGAGATTTAAATATTTCCTAGAGAGGTTCCGCCATGTTAGCCAGAGTCCAAGGCTGTGCGCTGACCTAGGACGACAGAGCCGAGGGGCCTGGGGATGCTGGTGTACTTACCGGGAGAGTGAAAGGCCATGCTCGCACCATTCTGCTCCTTATCACTTCTGAGCTGTTAACGTTCAAACTCAAAACACTCTCTGTGCTCAGGGAATTCGAAAACATCTACAACGTGGCTCCTTCCCTCGAAAAACTCGGGCTGCTGGGCGATAGGAACTTTATACAGAGAGTTCTTTCTTTGGTCCAGCAATTCCAGTTTTACGAATTTTTTCCCCGCTGGAGTTTAATGTGCACATATATGCAGAGTGGTTGCAAAGATAACCCACGTAGCATCGTTTATTGGTCTTAGACTGGACACGACTTGACGGTCCCCTGTTGTGGGCTAGCAAAGGCATCGTAGGCCACACGGCTGGGACGCTGGACAAGGAAGGGTCCTCTGTGCAGCAGGAGTGGGACGCCCTCCCCAGGGAAAAGGCCGTCTCCTTATCTCCCGATATTTCCCATCTTCCCCCCAACACTTTACTTTCCTCCATAGCACTTATACCATCTACTGAAACACATATTAAGTTAGCGAGCATGACACATGAAACATATATGTAGGAATCTATATACAGTGGTTTTGTTTTGTATTTTTTTGGATTGACAAATAAAAACAATAAGCGGAATAAATCACTTAGGGTAGTGCTGATGTCTGTCTGTCCAATGTTGCATCTCTGGAAGCTGGACCATGCTGGCAGGGAGTAGGCATTGGACAGATTGATTTTGGATGAATGAATAAATGCTCTGATCTAGAATAATATTTGAGATGTATTTTCAAGATATAATCTTTCTCAAGTGTATTTCCAGTGACGAGAAGAGCGAGGTGAGGAAGTCGGCAGGGCGCCCTCGCCCGCGCACGAGTGTCACAGAGGGACAGGTGCCACGCGGGGCCACCTCCCTCTCCCCCGAGCAGGGTCTGCATGGGACCAGGAAGGTGGTCTATTCTGGGGGGAAGTGCTGGGGGTGCGGGGTAGAAGCAGGGGGTACTCCAGTGTTACCGCATATCCTTTTAGAAACTCTGATTTTTTTTTGTTTACTATATGCATATTTTCCTTTTTAAATTTTGTTTAAGAATTGGGATCGAAGCTCTCAGATGATGACAGTCTGATGAGCGTCAAAAGGAGGAGAAACATGGTGAGGAAATGCTTGGAAAGTCGAGCGCGTTTCTCAGAGGCCTGGGGGGGCGGGGTTAGCAGATATGGTCAGATGCAAAGGAAGAGGTGGACAGGACACCCCGCTCAGAAGGAATGACCCGGGCGGGACTTGGTGGCACGAAAGAGAAACCCCTGCTCGGGGCAGGGGCTGTTATTGTAAAGGGAACACTCCGGGGGGACACTCAGTGGGACGAGGGCATCGCCCCTTCTTCTCCCCAAAAGCAGTTACTCTGTAATCAGATGCGGGTCAAATAAATGGATGGAATGGATTAGAAATAAAGAAAGTAGGAGAAGCAAAAGGTAAGGTCATCGGACTAAGACCTGGGAATGGTGTTGACGACTGGGTCTCAGCGGTAAGTCCTGTGGACCGCAGAGGGCTCGACCATCCCCTGTGGCAGCTCTGGGCTCCCCCAGACGTCTGGCTGTGTATCGGACAGACACGGAGAGTGATCCCTGGACTAGTATGTCCGAGTGTCCAACCTAATGCCCGCAGAGGTCAAGGCGGCGACAACTGGGATGGAAGTGGCAGTGTTAAGAAAAAACACGCGGCAGTATTCACCACTTCCCTAAAATTATGTGCTTTTTCTTCCACTTTTCCTAAAACGCACAATATTCTTTATCTGTCTTCTGCCTTCCAGTGGTTTGGAGATGGGTCCTAGAGAAACATTTCTTTGTTTTGAAAGAATTAAGAGTGCACATGCCACGACAAATAAATCGTGACCCCAGCTCTGCCGTGGCGTCTCCGGGGTACCTGCCAGTCTCCCGGACGGTGGCCTCGCTTCAGCTCTCGTCTGCGACCAGGCAGGATTTCTCACTCACTGTTGCCGGATCGTCTGAACTTTTAAAAGAAACTAAAACTGCAACATGTTCATTTAAAATCTGCTACATTAAAAAAATATCGATAACCAAGTGGGGTTTGTCTCAGAACGGCAAGGCTGATTCAACTCTCAAAATTCAATCACGGTGACTCATCACATCACGTGATCACATCCACGGAAAATGCACTTGACAAAGTTCAACGTCCATTCATGATCGAAAACTCTAGGGAACTGGGAATGGAAAGTAACTGAATAAAGAGCATCTACGAAGACTGTTAGGCCAGCGTCACATGGGATGCTTTTTCTAGAAGAGATCAGAAACTAGTCAAGGATGCCCACTCTTGCAATCCTACTCAGTATTATACTGTAAGTCCTAGCAAAGTCAATACGTCTAGAAAAAGAAATAAAAGGCATTCAGATTGGGAAAAAAAAAATAAAGTAATCTCTATTCACAAACAGTACCATTTTCTACATAAAAGAAATCAAAGGAACTCTACCATAAAAAAAATTTAAAAACCACCTAGAACTAATAAATAAGTTTATTTAGCAAGGTTGCAGAATCAAAGATCAATATGTAGAAATCAATTCTATCCCTACGTACTAGCAATGAACAAACAACTGTAAATAAAACATTTTAAAACAGTATCGTTTAAAAATAACTCCCCGAATAAAGTTATAAATACAAATCTAACAAAATGTGTGCATAGGCTCTGAATACTAAACTGTAAGACGCTGATGAATGAGATCAGAGAAGACCTGCACAGACAGATGCCTCGTATTCCCACGGAGCAAAAGGTCAATATAGTTAACATGCCCATGCTCCCCAAACTGATTCATAGATTTAATGCGTTCCCAATCAAAACCCCGGCAAGATTCCCTGCAGATACAGACTAGGTGATTCTAAAAGTGACATGGGAAGATAAAGAACTAGGATAGCCAACTTAGAAAAATAACAAAGTTGGAGGGCCCACACTACCATATCTTAAGATGCCCTGTCAAGCTATGGCAGGCAAGTCAGCGGGGCGCTGGTGAAAAGACAGACTCCAGACCAAAGGAATAGAAAAAATGTGGAAATTTTGTGATGTGTATAAACATGATCAATTGATTTTTCATTTTTGACAATAATTCAATGGAGAAAGGATTGTGTGTTCAAGAAACAGTGCTGTATAGAACTGGACATCCATATGAACTCAAATAAATAAATAAATAAATAAATAAATAAATAAATAAATAAATAAACAAACAAACAAAGCAAAACAAAACAAAATCCTTGACTTACACCTCACACTAGATGACATTAACTTAAAATGGATCGCAGAACCAAATATAGAACATAATACTCTCAAACTCTCAGAGTAAGACACAAAACTAAACCTTCATGACCTTGGATTAGGCAAAGATTTCTTAGATATGACATCAAAAGCACACTACATAAAATTTTAAAAAATAATAACTAGAAAATAGATTTTTAAAATTAAAATGAAACACTTATTTTTCAGTGAAGAGCACAATTAAGGGAATAAAAAGACAAGCCACAGACTAGGGAAATGTATTTGTAAATCACATATGTAGCAAAAGACTTTGATTCAAAATATATATTTAAGAAAAACTCTTAAAACACAATAAGTAAACAATCCAATTTAAAAAAAGGGCAAAATACTTGAACGAAGACTTAATCAAAGAGGATATATAATGCCAAATAAACACAAAAGATGCTCGATGTCATTAGCCATTAGGAAAATGCAAATTAAAATAACAATGAGATACTACTACACACCTATTAGAATGGTTAAAATTAAAAAAAAAAAACACCAATAATATCAAGTGTCAGCGAAGATGCAGAGAGATAAGAATTTCTCATACACTGCTAGAGGGGGTGCAAAACAGCATAACCACTCTGAAAAATACCTTGGCAGTTCCTTAAAAAGTAAAAAACACAGTTATCATATGATAACTAGTCCCACTTCTAGATATTTATGCTAGAGAAATGAAAACGTACATTCAGATAAAAAAGATGCACACAAATGTTTATAGCATTATTCCTATTTGCCAAAAACTTTAAAAAGCCCACATATCTTCCAGTGGGTGGATGGGAAACCAAACAGTGGTACCTCCATGCAGTGGAATACTGCTCAAGAACTAAAAGGAGCAAACTGTTGACACATATATACAAGGATGGATCTAAAAGGCGTTTTGCTACAAGAAGACAGTGTCGAAAGAGTCTTATGTGTAGCATCTCATTTACACGGCATATCCTGGAAGAGGCAAAGCTATAGGAACGGGGAGCATACCAGTGGTTGTCAGGAGCTGGGTGCGGGGGGCAGGGCTTGACTGTAAGGGAGACGCATGAAGGAATTCTTTGGGGTGTTGGACTTACTCTGTATTGTGTACAGTGGGTACGAGAATTTACGCATGTGTCAAAACCCTTACACTGTATGAAAATGTAAAATATTAACAAATTAAGTTTTCAAGTAAAGCGCGAAAAAGCTGAATCAAATTAAAACATAACACACATTGGAGGCCGCATGCAGCCCATGTGCAGGCTGACTCTCACCCACGATGCTATAGCTCGCAGCTCCTGATTGGGTCCAAAAGTCTGTTCGAGACGGGCTGTCCTTATGACGTCATCTGACCTAATTTCTTAAAAATAAAGCCCAAAGATGGAACGACAGTCGCCGAAGCCACATGGCTTAGTCACGCAGTGCAGCGAGCGCAGAGGCCGAGCTGCCCAGCTCCTACCCCATAAGGACATGTCCTTCGAGCAGCTTGTACCTGAACGATAACCTGAAACAGAACCCAAGCCCCACACACTGAGTGCTGAGCAAGGACAGCCAGAGCAAGACGTTAGCCACGGGAGAAGGGATGGACAATTCCTCAAGGTCCAGCATGTACGAGAAGTATATTAAAAACGAGGACCTCGACAATAGATTCTAGGGAACGTGTGGGGACAACAGACATTAGAATGATGTAACTGTTGAAATAATTTCGTCAAAGAAAAAAAAATTAGCAGGGTCCCAGGGAGGGGCCTCCAGCAGGGACGCCTGAGCACGGGGCCACCATCGATTCTGCGACAATCTCGCCCGTGATAAATGAGAGTGTGCCTGCGAGAGGATTCGGTCGCGAGCGCCCTCAGATCAATCAGCTTGTCAACAGGCAGACGAAATCCAATTTTTATTCCCAGTAAACTCTTATTTGGTGGCAGACTATCGCTTCTGTGGAAATTGCTTCGCAAAGGCCGAGGGGCAGGCGTGAGAACATGGGGAAAAAAGATAATCTTTTCAAAGCATGTGAAAAGGGAAGATTTGGGGTTTGGGGTTGGGAGTGAGGAGAAGTGATTATGGGGCAGTGGCCACCACATCTTTGCCCAAAAGGACGAGGGGGAGCCAGCTAGCCGGGTCCTGCACAGAACAAGCTTCCTCCTCGATCACCTGACCCGACCACCAGAGAGAGGGATACTCAGCACGGAGCCACGGGCTCTGTGGAGGGAACTCAGAGACCCCATGACACAGCCAAAAGGGGTCTACGTGGAGGCTTCGATTCAGCTCGTTTGCACCATATGAAACTGCCACTTTAGGAGGTTAAAAAAGAATCCAATATCAGCAATTTTATATGGTGAAGCCAAATAACTCTTCTCTCTTTTCTTCTGTTCCTTTGCCATCGTATTAGGGACTAGCTGGCATTTTGATTCTGATAAGCTTTTCGAAGTCATCTAAGAAATGAACTTCGGGGCTAGGGCTCGGGCCGACATTGCTTGACTCCCAGACCAAAGTGCTTTCTGCCAGTCTTTGCTGCCCCCTCCCCAAGACTGAGAGCTGTCTGTCCCTCCATTTGGCTGCGGGGCCTTGAGTCACCACACGTACACGGAGCATCTCTGCTGTGCGAGGCACTGGCAGTGAAGTGGGGAGCAGTGGCCCCACGCTGCTCCCACGGGCTGCTGGGCTGTCAGAGACGCCGGATAGACTGCATACGCAGTGCCTCAGAGTCGGTGCTCAAGAGAACCGCGCCAGCAGCACGCTGCAGGGGACTGGCTGGTGACGGGGGGAAGGCCCAGGGTCCCGAGGAAGTTGCTCCCAAACTGAGATCCGAGGGGTGGGAGGGCCTTAGGGGGCAGAGGTGAAGTGACAGGGAGGCCAGTGACGTCGAGAGAGATCGTTGCAGAGAGACTGGTGTGGGCAAAGATGCCGGGCGGGAGTCGATATGGCTTGCGGGGGACACAAAGGTCGTCTCACGTGCCCAGAAAGGAGAGAGCAAGAGGGGAGGCGTTAGGAGCTGAGCGTTAAGGAAGGCAGGCCCAGGGCACCCAGGGCCCCTGGAGGCTTGCTACGCCCACGGGTCCCCTTCTCGTTAAGTTAAAATCTGGGCAAGGACCCTCCTGAGCTTTTCACCTCCTCATCCTGACACATGAAACTAGAAAAGCAGCAGGAGGGGAGGGCGAGGAGCTTCCCGCATCCCAGAGCTCCTCAAGAGAGCGGCGGGCCCAGACAGTCCATGGGGAGTGACCGGCGTCTTCCTGCTTCAAGGCGGTTAATGCTCGCCGCCCACGGCCAGCTCCTCCGCAGGCTGCGAACCTGAGCCGAGCCCACGTCCTGCCCCCATTTCCATCCTGCCAAGTCCATTGCTCCCTCCCAAGCGCCCGTCATGACCCAGTGGCCGCAGCAGGTACGCCCCAAACTGTCGCCAGGCTGCCATCGGCTGGGGATGGCAGGTTTGCTGAGACTTCCTGTCCAGGGCGTGCACGTGGCTTTGGCGTTTACCAGATGGTTTTTGTTTGTTTGTTTTTGTTTTTTGTGTTTTTTGTGTTTTTGTGTTTTTTGTGTTTTTTGTGTTTTTTTGTTTTTTGTTTTTGATTTTGTTTTTGTGTTTTTGTTTTTGTTTTTGATTTTGTTTTTGATTTTGTTTTTGTTTTTTGTTTTTTGTGGTTTGTTGTTGTTGTTGTTGTTGTTTGTTTTTTGTTTTTTTTTTTGCCAGTCCCACGGTGGGATAGATCCTTCTGAAAAATAAGTGCTGATGCTGAACCCACCAAGAGGTGAAACCTTACTTAAGACCAGCAAGAACCCCGACGTCGATAACTGAGAGACTTAGCTGATATGGCGCTCGTCCCACTTGGGAGAAATAAATGGAACTCTGCTATCACTCGCCTGGCAGAAACGACACGGACACAAGCAAGTACCAACTGCGTGACGTCCCTGAGCCCCACTGAGAGGGGACAGGAATTCCATCAAAGAGCACGCCACTGACTTGCCCACGACAGAGTTCCCGGAGGCTGGCGCAGAGGCTGTATCTTTTTGCGAAGAGTAAAAATTCAGACTGGCTTCTCCAAGAATTTGCAATATTTTAATCTAGCCAAAATAGTATAATAGATACATGCGGGGGCATTATTTAACTCCTCCCATAAAGCTATAGGAAAATGTCTTTTTTTCTTATCTTCCATTCTTTCCGATAGAGTGAGATCTCATATCTTTCCACCCAGAAAGAAAAAGAAAGAGAAAAGAACCACAACTATACTGGTTGAGTATATTCGAATAAAGGGTAGTGAAGAAATAACTTATTTATTGGATAATAGCATAAAAACTCTAATCATTTTTTACTTTTAGCATCACCTGTTTTGAGGGAGTTTTTAAGGCTGAAATGAGCTTAAGCAAGCAAAGAGACTGGCAATGCCACCGCTGGCCCCGGGCCTCATAATCCAGAGTGGCCCTGCGCTGGTCGCCTCCGGCCACAACCCTGCTGGGATCCAGAGGTGACCTGTGCAGCTCTCTGTCTTTCCTCGGCCCACGTGCCACGTGCCACGTGCTCAGGACCCCGACAGCATCTCAGCACCCAGCCCTGCGCCTGCTTCCTGGGCTCTGCTTTTTCCTGCAGGTCCACTTCCTCCAGGCCCGGGGGTTCTGTCGCCGGCAGAGTGGGGCACACCTGCCCCTACCCCCAGCTGGTAGACATGTTCACCAACCAGGAACTTCCCCCAACTCTGCAGTTCAGAGATGTTTATGGGGGCTTTGCCACACAGGCATGACTGGTTACTAACTCGGTCTCTGGCGTCTCTCCCCTCCCCAGGGGATGGGGCAGGGGTAGGGCTGAAAGTTCCAAGCTTCTAACCATGGCGTGGTGTTTCTGGTACAGCCTCCATCCTGAAAGTATCCAGGAGCCCAGCAAGAGTGACCTCATGAGGACGAAAGGCACTCAGTCCTTCCACCCAGGAAATGCCAAGGCGTTTAGGAACTCTGGACCAGGAACCGAGGTCAGGCACAAGATGTTAGCACAAAAGATGCTCCTGGCATCTTTATCGCTTAGTAAATGACACAGGTTTGGGGAGCTCTGGCCAAGAGTTGGGGACAAACACCAGAACACGTATCTCTTATTATATCACAATAGATAAATGATAAACCGTCTTTGAAAGCCCATCTATGTTCCAAATCGTATTCTCTTCAGGGAAGAGATTCCCGTGACTGCTCGAAGCATGCAGACCGGGACTGCTAGCGACCAGAAGCAGATATCTACATCACCGGCCAAATGCCGGGGAAACCATTCAGAGAGGACTCTGATAAGTATGCATGCTTTGGTTTTATAAAGAACCTTGTCGAAGTAAAAATGTCAGCTGAAAAATGCCACCAAGAGCTCTACCTGCGGATAAGCAAGAGACGTCTGATGTTGGGGGCGCCTGGAATGAAAGCCGCCTTGCTTCTGAAGCTCCGAGCCACACCTCACACGGAGTTCAGAACCTCCCGGAGGCCTCCCCATCCCCGCTCTTCCTCAGACGAAGATGGGGGAGGCGGGGAGTGGACGGGCGCAAAGATCGAACCCTACAGGAAACCCTGGACACACCGAGGGCTGGGAGGAAGGACGGCATTCTGCGGCCCTGGCTCGGTAGGAAACGGGAGAAGTATTTCATTTCAGAGCAGTGTTTTAACATGAAAAATGACCCGTACTCTTTACCCATTAAACTATTAGTACATCCCGGCATTGTGGGTCTTAATAACATTTCCTTAAATAACTGTGAAAGCCTAATGGTTTTATTTCTTCCAGAAAAAAAAAAAAAATGAAAAGAGGAAAATATAATATATTGGACTAAGGGATCAAGCTAATTAAAATTGTAAATGCCAATAATGATATCTGACATCTCTTTTCAACAATAACCAATTACTGTAAGCGCTCCCCCAATAGCTATTAAATCTCTCTGTGCAAACCTCATTTTTTCACATTTGGAATAACGAACACAGATCATTTCTCCTGGCCCTTTCCATTAGTCTGTGTATAAATATATATCTGGGGAGAGGTATGGCTTATGTTTTGTCTAATCAGAGTATCACATGCCATGCTGAAAGCAATATTAAGTTACATTTAGGAAAACAGGGATATTCTACGTGAAAAACCAGAAGAAAGCTACACATCTGGTATATTTTAGTGGTGGGGTATGTAATATCTCCATCTTCCCCAAATCCTGTCTACTGGAAACCAAAATGAACACATGTAGGAAGTGTTTTTCTTTCTGTTGAAACGTGAAGCCCAAACAGAGAGATGGGGGGACAGACTGACAGTGGATGGGAAAAACCCACAGCTAATTGGACAAGGAGATGAGAGATTATTGCCTAGGGAAGAGAGGGTTCTGGTTCTGTAGGATCCACGTGGGGACAGGCTTCCTTCTCGTGGCTGATTTCTGGACATCCACAATCTTGTTGAGTGGGGTGCACAGTCACCAAGGAGAGGAAGGGTCTCCTTGGTTGAAGGACATGCCTACTGGATTGTGTGCCACCCCCCACACAAATTAGAGGACAGCCAGTCAACTGAACTGGAATATTTCAGTATCTGTCACCACATGGTACCTCAGGTGGAGAAGGTGACAAGGGAACAGCATTACGAGTCCAGATTTATCTGTAACCTTGAGATATTTGGTTATTTATGAGGAGAACACTGGGTAAAAGCATCCGTGATTATTTCCATCTTGCAGATGAGAAGATCAAGGCTTGGAGACGTCGATAAAAACCTGCCCAAGAAAACCCGCTTAGTAAACGGCAGGAAGGGGTTTGTTTCTTTGAGGCACATCTCTGCCTTCCCTGAGACGCTTCCTGCCACTGTCCCGTGTGGCGATGACACCACAGTCACAGACACGCACTCTTTTCTGCGCCTCCCATGCGCCCCAGGCCCCCCTCCCGCCTGAGAGGAGGGATGGTTTCCACGGGTCTGGCTCCACACCCGTCTTCCCCCAACCCCCATTCAGCCTCGAGGGAGTCACTGCCCCCAACCCGCTGTGTCCACGGCCTGGGGCTCCTCCCCGTCTCAGCGCATCTCTCTCTGAATGCTCCTCTTCACATTCGTGCTCACTGGAGGACGGTCACTCAGCTTGACGGGAATATCAACTCCTGGAGGGCCTGTCACCGTCCCTAAGACCGGACACAGTGCCTGGTGTACAGGGAGTGCTCTCTCATTATCTGTTAACTACATGGGTGAATGAACGAATGAATGAGTGAGTGAATGAATGAATGAATGAATGAATAGGAAAGATTTCCGGCTCCGGTTGATCTAAATCTGAAACATAAGCTTGATCTGCTCTGCCAGGCCGGCTCCTCGGACAACAGTTCAGAGACCATGCGGGGAGTGACACACTTGGAACGATCATTGTGACAATGTCCCAGAAGATGAAAGGAGGTTGTTAGCATTTCCTCCTTGCCTTGGATTCTGTGAGCGCCAAGCGACCAAAAGAGCCTGCTCTGAAACTCAAGGGAAATTGGGATTTAGCAAAAAAGTGTGTCTCTCTCTCACATTCTTTCTCTCTCTCTCTCTCTCTCTCTCTCTCTCTCTCTCTCTCTCTCTCTCTCTCACACACACACACACACACACCCTCCAGAAACAAATGAAAAGTGAAATAAGATAAATGAGTAAGAATACAAGAAAGCCTACTATTGTCTCCATTTCGTTCAAATAACAGCTGATAATATTTGTTTCCATTTCTCCGGCAGTCGCTATGTGCCAGACACAGTGCTAAGCCTCGGCGAGTGCGTCACCTCCTCTCCGTGAGCATCATGATGCCCCGAAACGGCCACTCAAGGACACCACGCAGCTCGCCCGCAGGTCCCGAGCGGCCTGCCGAGGCTCTAAGGCAGGCGGCTGTCCCAGAGCCTGCGGCAGTCTCAAGTGTTGATGACAAGTCCTCCATGCTGGTTAGGAGCAGGAGAAAGAGGAGGAACGAGAGGAGATAGTCCAAATAGACAACTTCCCCGGCCACCCGGGATCCCAACGGCACAGGTGTGTCGTGTGTAAGCCACACTTTTCAGCAGTGTCCGAAACCCACAGTGTGGGAGTTGTTTACACAGTCAAAATAGAGAATAGGAACAACTATTCGAAACATCTGGTTAGCTTGTTCTTAACTTACTGCTTCCCAAGCAGAGGATCCCAACCAAGCTTTGTGCACATCTCGGGCTGTCAACCAATAATATCGTTTGGGGCCATGAAAAGGAATTCTTAAAGGACACCTAAAAAAGGAAGGGGCAGCTCCCATATGTGATGGGTTTCTGGATCTCTAGTCCATCTGAACAAGGACACACAATCAAATCTATCGTTGTTGTCTTTCCCATGGCTTGGCTGGCCTCACGTGTCTGTGGGGATGGTTTTCCCAGACGCCCAAGGTAGATGGTGCTATGGCCGATCCTTACGTAATCCCCGTGCCTTCTAGCCATGCCCCCAAAATGCGTATTCATCTCATTCAGCCCCCACTACGTACCCCTGTGGCCCTCCCAGGTGCAGGAGCATAACTCATAAGAAATATTAACATGAGCTGTTTATCATGGCACACGCAAAACAGAAAAGCAATAAGAGCGTAGGCATGCCCACTCCATTACCATTGAAATAGATATCACAAAAATTATTCAGTGTCAGAGATCTAATTTTGTATGATATTTCTATATATTTCCACTGCTAATTTTTCTTCCCTCCAGTATTAGTGAATTAATATGCTTTAAATGCCCCTCTAGCTACCCTGGAAAATAATACTACTTTATTTAGTTGAGCTCCCCAAATCCATTAGACAAATTTCCTTTACAGCAAAGCATTGATGAATGAAACGTCTCATGCTAATGTAAGAATAATCAATTTAGAATGCTTATGACAATTAACAAAGCTGAAGATACGCCTTGAAGGCTCCATGCTTTGTCAGCCCTGATTTGGATTAAACTTGTGCTAATGGGATCATTTTTCTTCCAAAAGGTATTCTTTTTAGGCAGACCTATCAATTAATATGAATTATGCATGTATAAAAGTACTAATGTCATTAATTAGACAAATTAATTTTTATGATGCAGTGGATAGACTAACACTAGATTATACGTGATAACTTGCCCACAGCGCCCGCCCATTTGAAATAAATGAATAGTTTATATTTGCGTGCTTTCCACAGACTCAATAAGGATTAATCAGGCCGGTCTGTGGGCAGGAGATGGTTGAGATGCCACGTAATCCTGATGGGCTTCTCAGCCAGAAGGGTCACTCCTGACACAGCAGAGCCCAGATTTCAACAGGGAGGAACATTAGAATGATGCTCCACGGGGTCACGGGGGGAAATTTTAGTAAACCATGACCATTTGTTCTGGTGAGCTTGTATTGATTCTCTTCCCAAATGTACATGTGGCTGTCCAAGTGGGCTAAGAAACGAGTAAAACCCGAGAGATAAAGAGTAGAAGAAAGAACGTTTTCCCATCGTTGCACTGGCAGACACAGCTCATTCACTGGCGTTGGTCAGACTTGACTATAAGGTATTTTTACCTTCTGACGCAGAGTCTGTTACAGCTCCTAAATCTAGTATTAGCCATGTTCATTCTCAACTCCAGGAACATTTGGACCTCCTCAAGCCTGGTATGTCGTGGGACGCGTACGGTGACGAGGTCCAGTGGGGTCCATCCGATACCTGGAAGGCTAATGGCACGTTCCTCATAATTATAACCAAGTGATCACCACTGGGAGAGCACATCTGAAATTCTCTCTTTTACTCTTTTATTCTTTGATTCCTTGTTTGGCGGGAACCTGAAATGCGGACCTATTTTAAGTTTTGTACCTGGGGTGACCGAGGACACTGATGACGTGACCTAGAGTAAACCATAGCGTCCCATCAGGTAAGGCTGGCGGGAACAGAGCAAGCTGAGGTGACACAGGTAAGGGCTCAGGGGTGGACATGGAGGTCAAAGTATCTCTCGTTCAAATTTCCCGTAGTTACAGCCTGGAGCCTGGTAAATATTCGATAAATGTGAATGAAAAAAAATGAGTAAAAGTATTCACTTAGCTAACGATTTGATATTGGTTCTAAAAATGAGGGGCCACTGCAGGCATTTGCTCCCTGTTCTCGGTGGCCTTTGTGTTATACCCACGATGTCATGGCAGGCCCGTGAAATGCAAGCCCTTTGAGGACAGATTCCTGGGTGCAGTTCACAGATCTGCCATGTTTCGGCCGAGGGACCCTGGGAGTTTCATGCCACCTTACTGGGCTTTTGTGAGGTTTTAGTGACATGTGATGATGAACATGGTGAACCCCAACCCCTCACAGAGAGGCATCAATGTCTTTCCTGTCCAGAGCAAGGCATAAAAGGTGATGGTGACTTAGAGAAAATGTCGCCATTGTCCCTAACTAAATACCGCCTTCGACAAATACACTGACGAGCGGTAGGATGAATTCAAGTCCCACTAAGAAGACGTGGGATGGCACCCTGTCCTCCCACTCGGTTCTGACGATAGCTCCATCTTTTTCCGGGAAGAGGTGGATGAGAGAGGAACAGGTGATTAAGGTAATGGGATCTGGAGACTATTGCCCAGGTTCAAATCTCCCTCCTACTATGTACTGGCACTGTCACCTGGGGCAGCTTGCTGAGCCTGTTGACACTTCCTTTTCTTGTCTGTAAAACGATGATAAGAGTTCCTTCTAAATAATAGGATTAAATGAATTAAAACTTACAAAGTGTTTAAAACAAGGACTGGCACCTAGTATATAAGTAATAGATAAGTCAAAGTAAAATTATTTGGCATCTATTGTATTATAGATGTCTTATAGACATTTCTAATTTCAACCTGACTATATCCTTGTGAGATTAGTATAAATAAGATCACTTTAGAGGGGGAGGAGGTTGAGGTTCAGAGTGTCTCTCTTGGTCACTGTCACCCAACTCAAGAAGAGGAAGGATTTGAACTCAAGATGGTCTGAGAAGTTACTGCATAGGAGTGATGTAAATTTCTGTAGTGCTAAGAGGGGAAAGGCTAGGAGTCATAAGGGGGACACCTGTTCATTTTGAGAGTCCTATGACTCCTGGAAAATGGGGATGGCGCTTGGTTGGTCATGGAGGCAAAATCGGGTGGGTAGAGTCATAGCGACAGCTATTCTGGTCATGGGCTAGGAACGCCACTATGGATAGAGATTATTAATATCTTTATTCATCTTATAGATTTGTTAAATAATATCAATCATAGAATGGACACACAAATACTGGTCCATCTTATTGCTTATTCTGCATCCGTAAATCTTATTCCGTAAAACCTGAAAGTTTTCCAGTAAATAATGACATACCAATCGGGGATTTCAGATACAGAGTCTCACCTTCCAGCCTTGGGTCTTATCTCCCCACTCCCGTCTTACCATTCACTGTGTGACTGGGGCTCTCTAGTCACTCCCCACGAGTTTCTGGAGGAAGAGACCCAGCATTCTGTAGAAGCCTCGCCCCATCAAAGGAACCACACTGGCCTTACCAGCAATGTGACCATAGGTCGTGGCCAAGAAGAGTCTCACTCTATAATATATGTAAAAATATATGAGCTACCTGAGGTGCAATGCACAATTCCAGATCAGATTTACACACCTCTACATGGCCTGTGACGTCAAATACCCTTTGTAGAAGGTACGTTCCTGGAGCAGGTGCCTGTACTTACCTGCCTAGCCATGATCTTGCTTTAGGGATGGTCATATTATCTAAGCCAGACCAATGATACTAAATTATTGGACTTCCTTGGAACTGGGAGTGTTGGCTGTGATGGTGACGGGAGCTGTTGGAGGCCACCGCTTAAGAGGACCTGCCTAAGACATAGGGCAGCAGAAGCAGAAGTTAGTGGAAGAGAGGTTAAATCCTCACAGCTTCATCTGAACCCTGGAATGCATCGCTTCCTGAATCCAGATGACCCTACACACTTCAGTTATGTGAACAATTAAAATACCATTTTCGTTCGCACTAGTTTAAGTTGAATTTCTGTCACTTACATCTGAGAGAAATCAGAATAACGAGGGGAAAAATATGGAAACCAACATTGACAGTTCGTAACAATAGGATTTGACACTCACTTGAATTCACTAATTCCCTAAAACATTCTTAGAGGCTTATTCTTGGAATAAAGCTACTTTGTATAATTCTTTTTCTTTTTGACATTTCAGTTCGTGAATTCTTGGCTATCAGATCATTTTAGAAACAATATTACAAACAAGGTTTTAGTAGGATTTGTCTATGTCTCTTTTGCTTCTTGCAAAGGAGGCCGAATAATTTCTTAATCCAACATGGGTGGGGCTTTCCCGGGAAAATGAAATCGTCACCGATGAAACAGACTAAATCTTTAAAGTAAATGACGGCTAGCAACCAGTGTCCGCTTGTGTCTGCATCTCTTCCTGTCTCACGGTTTATCATTTATGATCAGTGAAACTGACAACAGTCTCCATTTTACAACGAATCTGGAAAAAGTTTCCCACAATTCTGGAAAGAGTTTCCCACAAAACCTGAAAACTTGACTACCTGAGGAAATCATCGAAAAGGTCAACAGTGTTCCCTCAGTCACCGTGTGAATAACAGTTGAGTGGCACACCTGTGTCCTTCCTGCCTCCCCATGTGATCCCAAGGACATCGTCACGTGGCTGGAGGATGAGGGGCCGGCTCTAAGGCTATGGAAGATCTGGGTCACCAAGGCCCTTTGGACGCAGCTCTCGCCAAGACCTTTCCATTGTCTGACCACTCTCATTTCCCCTACAGTTTCAAAACAGGGTCCTGGTTAAAATGTGAGCTTTGAAGTCTGATGACTCGAATACTATTCTTGCTTTTATCGCTTCTTGGCTGCAGGCAAGCGACTCAGCCCCGTATATATTATCTATACGATGGAGAGGCTGATGAGAGTCAACCAGCTGATTGGATCTGCTTATTGAGCATCAACTATCTACTAACAAACTGGGCACTCTTCCAGGTGTCTTGAGAGAAAAGAAATAAAACAGACAAAATTCCTTGCTCCCATGAAATTGATATTCTACTCCACCTTGGCATGATATTTGGGGGATTCAATGAGAAAAAAGCTATATGGTGCTTACCATGGCACTTGGCACATAGTAGGTGCTTTGGAAGTCCTAGCTTTTGTTAATGGTATTCCTGTTAACTGTGATTAGTTCTGGCCTCATAACTACTGTTATGATGACATATTTCTCCTGCCTGGCACTGCCCACCGCTGAGAACTCAAAGTCCCCAATCCCAGACTGCATCTTCTTGGAAGCGGCTCCAAACCCAAATGTTGGCCGTTTTTGTCTCTCCGTGCTCCTGGAAGCCTTGATGACTCCCAGCCCACCTCGCTAACTCATCGCGGTGAGAGCTTCCCCCCAAAGCTTCCCGTGCGTCTTTTCATGCTCTGTGTGGATGGCAGAGTGCAGTGCAAGGCACATATAAAAATAAGGAAAAGGGTAGTGTTAACTCAACAGTGCGAGCCCTCCCTCTTGGCAAAAGAGAGTCACCGAGCTTTGAGGAAGCCCCGTGAGGCTCAGCTTTCCCTGTCATTTTCACCAAGAATGTGCTTGCCAACCAGACGCTCGCTATGCAAAATCCAGGGTCCCCGTGCTGGGCAAGCTGGTGACACGGAACATCGACCAGACAGTTTTCGATTGCAAGCATCAGAAACTAACTCCAACGAGCACAGAGCAGAAAGGGAAACCATGGGTATAGTGAGGGGGTCTCCACAAGCCACAGAAAGGCTGAGGTCCTGGGGTGGTCTCACAAGGGTCTCAGGAGGGATCTGAGCAGCACGATTGAATGAATTGTCTCTTCCGGGAGTCCAGACATTCCTGCGGGTGCAAGGCCGTCCTTCGTCAGTGGCCAGTCCATGCCATGCCAGTTATGGCTGATTCGTCCCCTGTGTCTTGCCCAGTGCAGCCAGATGTGTGACCTTTTGTCTCCAGCATCATCTTCCACTGATCATGGCTGGACTTCTCAGTGACCGGAAAGAAAATATGAAGAGTCCCATCTTAGAATTAGCTTACTCTCATCGCAAGGGAAAATATCAGCAAATATCAACATGAGGGGGAAAGAGAGAGAAAGAGAGAGAGAGAGAGAGAGAGAGAGAGAGAGAGAGAGAGAGAGAGAGAGAGAGAGAGAGAGAGAAAGATGTTTTTGGAGTCAAGCCTTGCATTGTCCTGACGGTGGGAGGTGGTCCCCAAGCTCTGTGCTGCTGCTTTTCTGTCTGCTCCCCAGAGAGGAGCTGGCTCTCGGTGGTCCCCATGGCAACAGCTGCCATCTTCCCATCAAGCACCGTGGAAACTCAGAACCACGGGGACTGGAATTGTGAACATTGACCCCCATCGAAAGTTTTCTTTTTCTTTTTAGCAAACTTTTTGGCTGAAGGACAACATAGAGAGAAGTGCATAAATCACACATGTACGGCTATGAATTGTCACAGCGTGAACACATCTGGGTGACGATCGCTCCGATGAACGAACTGGATCGGGACCCTAGAAGTCCTTCTCTTTCATATTTCCTCCAAGTCAAAAGCCACCATGGTCTTCACTTCTTACGATACAGGCTACATTTTCTACGTTTCAACCCGAATAAAGGGTGTGAAATGACTGGAAACGTGTGTTGATGGGTCTTTGCAGAGCTCTGGAAACCTTCATAACTTCCTAAGTGACAGGAGCACTTTTGTTCTAACCTGTCTTTGATCCCAGTTCCTGATGCAGGTCCCCTTTATAATTTCCAGGGTGACAGGGGTGTCTTTTGTTCTGATGAGGTGATTCTGGGTGCTCCCCTGGGTGACGGCTGGTCCTCGGAAATGTGAAGCCGTGATTAGAAGCTTGGAAGTTTCGTTCCTGCCCTCGTTCTCTCGGTGGGGAGGCGGGACAGAAGGGCTGGATATGAATGAAGTTAATGATCAGTCACGTGTACGTGAGGAAGCATCCACCCACCCACTAATCCAGGATTTGGGGAGCTTCCAGGCTGGTGAACACATCACACACCAGGAAGGCAACACACCCCAACCCCACCCGATAGAAGCCCCTGCACTCAGGACCCTCTCAGACCTCACCCCGGTATCTCTCTATCTGGCTGGTCATCTGTATCCTTTATCATGTATATTTTTTATAAATTGGTAAATGTTTTCTGAGTTCTGGGAGCAGCTTTAGTAGATAATGGAACCCAAGAAGGAAGAGGTCACGGACCTTTGATATGCAGCCCAGTCGGACAGTAGGACAGTTGGACAGTCGGACGGAAGCTGTAGATACAGTAGACCCACCACCTGCTGTTGGCGTGTGAAGCTGAGGGGGACAGTCTTGTGGGGCTGAGCCCTTAGCGTGTAGGATCTGACCCTGCTTTCAGATCAACAGTGTCATGATTGAGGCAATTACAGGATACTCAGTTGGTGTCACAAAGCTTTGGGTTGGGGAAGGACCCACACCTTTGACAACTGGAAGTGTCGGAACTGAAGTATTCTGTGTCCACATGAAGAACACAGGAGAGGGAGAGCTATAGGTTTTTCCAATACAAAGAGAATCACACACTATATACATATTTTGTGTGTCTGGCTTTTTCCATTCAAAACTGTGTTTCATCCATAAGATTCATCTATGTTTAGAATGGAGCAGTAGTTTGTTCATTTTTCATTGATGTTCATTTTTCATCTCGTTGTCTGAACATGCTGCCATTTATTTTTCTGTCTTCCTGTTAGTAAGCATCAGGACTGTTTCTAGCGCTTAGCTACCAAGACGCTGCTGTAGGCATCTCACACGTGCCCAGTATGCACGTGCATGAGCTTCTCTGAGATATATACCTGGCCGTGGAATTTCTAAATCATAACTGTCTGTTCAGCTTCAGAAGAGATCACCAGCTTTCAAAAGCGGTTGTGCCAAAACACACACCTCTCCCAACGTCCGTTACTCCACATCTTCATCAACGTTTAGTACTTCCAGGTTTTGTAATGTTACCCACTGACGATCAGAGATGTTTGCCAGAAACCCTTCTTGTCCCTAGAAGGTAGCACACTCCGATTTTGTTTCCTTGGCACCGTGAGGCTATTAGAAGCTCTGCCCGGTTCCTTACCCTCCGGGCTGCTGCTTCCAAATCGTCACATGTCTCGACTGAAAAGTCACGTGGATACTAAACCAATCTCCCCATACTTTGCTCTCCAGGATTTCACCCTCTCATAGCCGGGCGACCTTGCAGATTCTAAAATGCCAGTGTCTATATCCCTAAGCGAAAGCTTTTGCTCAGATTCTTCTTATAGCGGATGTCTCTGACCGCATGGCTGTGGATCAGAAGTGCCTCGATGGGAAAGGCGCTGCAGACTCCCAGGTTCGTCACCATGCGCTCCCCTCTTCCCCAGAACCACGGCCCATTACATCTGGGCTCTCGTTAGCTCTCCAAGGCCTTCGTATGGATTTCCGACCTGTTAACCCTCCTCTAACTCAGTCGGTGAGTTAGCATGATACACACTAGTCTGAAGGGACGTCCATTATAATAATAACACTATACCATAGAAACGTGGACTCTTATTGCAAGGATTACTAACTCCCATTTCTCGAGATGAGGCCGGTAAACTACGTGCAGAAAGCGTGCCAGGGAAGAACTAGGCAAGGGCAGACCACACGCCCCGTCTGAACAGGGAAGCGTCGTGTATTACCCATCTTGGCACAGAACAGTATACACCAGAAATGCAGATGTGTGTGTAATCGTGTGAGTTTTAAATATTGTCAACTTTCAAAGGTTCTTTCAACCTGGGCCTGGAAAGTTATTCCCAGAATACACTGGGCCATAAACTAATAGTAGAAAAATCTCTTTTAATTTATTGAATCAGTTATTTACGAGACCCCATCTCTATTTTAATTTATTCAAAGACTATTTTTAGACACTTGCTATTCCTAGAAAATTATGCTATATTTAATAGGAGACATACGATTCAGTTTTCTTCCTTGTTGAAATTCACCAATAAGTAATGACTTAAACAAATAAATATAATTCTAAATAAAAAAAAAAAACTGTACAGTACTCTGTATACATTAGAGGTAGGATGCTCAATGGAAATTTGGAGAAAAGGAAAAAAAAAATCTCTCCCAGCTGGGTGAGCGGAAAAGAGAGTGCCACTGAATAACATTTTGATAGAGCATCAAAAAGGAATGAATGAGGCGGAGACAGCCGTCACTTTGGGGAATGAGGAATGAAACTGGAGAGGCATTTCTGCACTTCAGGAGGGTGACAGACGCATCTGGGTCTGGCCTCGCATTCCAGAGTAAACCAGCTGCCATCCGATCACCGGTGCCTTTATCAAAGGATGGGAGAAACCCACCCCAACAGCGCTTTTGGGTCAGTTTCTCAGCCTCGTAAACAAGCTCCTGTGTATGTAATTATAACTAATATATGGGAGGATCAGACAGGGATGAACAGATGTTGGAACCAAATGAGGATACACAGAATCCAACAGCGTGGAATAAAAACCCAAGTTTATATGGTACAGCTGGCTGCATTGCATGCTTTAAAAAAAATTTTTTTTTTATTTACAAGGTGTGGCATCTGGCCTTCTGTTGTCAAACCTCGGTTTTCCTTGCAGCTAATTTTATCTGCAGCTCATGCAATGCTGGCACGAGACTTAACGAAAAATCCTCTCTGAGAATGAGAGGCTAGGGAGCAGGAAGACAGGTGACCCGGAGTGTCCCTCCGAGGCAAACAAGCTGAGTTTTATTGGTCTACATTGCAGATCCGAGCTTCGTGGGTCTCCTGGAGCTCCTGAGAAAGCTGAGGTCTATTTTGCTGTGTCTCCATGATGCTAGTCAAGCAGGTTAATGGATCCCCCCCACGGAGGTCCCCACCGAGGTGGTGCTATAGAGAACTAAGCAGGAAGCATGAGATGCAAGAAAATATATGCCATTAACGAGAGTGAGAGCTGACCTAAATATACCCTCGGCTCATGGTAAACGAGCCCCTTGGAGCCGTCCTTCCCCGACCAGCAGTTTTCAGGCTGCCGCTGTGAGTCCAGCGCTGCTGTTACACGAACATGGCGGCTCTGCGGAGCCGTCACCAAGGGTCACGGACTTCCTGCTCTCCAGCGTTCATGTTGTTTTTATGTTACCTAGTTTTTTTTTTTTTTTTTTTTTAATGTTTCACTTAGGAAACCCAGGAAAATTCCCTTATCCTCAGCGTCATGCAATGTTTGGCAATCAGCTCCATGGCAGTCAAGGATTTGGGTTAAAGCATCAGGCTCCACATCTCAGTAGCTTCAGGTCAAATTTTCTCCCAAGCTGTGTTGATCGTAAAAGCAAAAGCCGTTTAAACTCTCTTAACCTCAGTTTTTTTCATCCACGCCAGGGAATACTACTACTACTACTAATCTAATTGAAACAATGTATGGGAAGCACTTGGCATAGGGCCTGGTACATTGTGTTTACACAATAATATCTATTTTTAATCCCATTTTTCTTTTATGTATCAGCTATGATAAAGTTGAGCTGTGGGCTTGCTTAAATAGCTTGTTTATCAAGTTCACTGTTTATGAATAAAATTTTTCTCTTATGAGATCCCTATTGCTGCTTTGCTAACTCAAAGGGTTGGCCTTTCGGAGAAGCTCTCCTTGAATTCCCCACCCTCCCGATGCCACCACTTCCTCTGAGTCACCACAAGAGACAGAGCACATCATGCATACGTGCTCCTTGATCCCAATACTCTTCAAGTGGAGCTTTTCACCGTCTTACAATTATTAGTGTGCATGCACATCTTCCCTCCTGACACTGAGTTCATCCATCCATCAATCCACCCATCCATCCACCCATCCACCCATCCATCCACCCATCCACCCATCCATCCACCCATCCACCCATCCACCCATCCATCCATCCATCCATCCATCCATCCATCCATCCATCCATCCATCCATCCATCATCTATCCATCCATCTAGCCAGCCAGCCAGCCAGCCATTATCCATTCATCCATCATCCATCCATCCAGCTACCCATTCACCCATCCCTCCACCCATCCACCCATCCACCCATCCACCCATCCACCCATCCACCCATCCACCCATCCACCCATCCACCCATCCATCCATCCATCCACCCATCCATCCATCCATCCATCATCATCCATCCATCATCTATCCATCCATCATCCATCCATCCATCCATCCATCCATCCAGCCAGCCAGCCAGCCATTATCCATTCATCCATCATCCATCCATCCTTCCATCCACTCATCCATCCATCCACCCACTCACCTGCTCACCCACTAATCCATCCATCCATCTACCAACCACCCACTAACCCACCCATCCAACCACCCATTCATCCATTATCTATCCATCCACTAATCCATCCACCCATCCACCTACTAACCCATCCATCATTCCATCCATCCATCCGTCCGTCCATCCATCCATCCGTCCATCCCTTGCTTTTGAACATTCTGCTCCCTGAGCTGCTTCCATGGCAAAGTCAAGCTCTGGGAAGGCTGAGATGTAGGCATGGATAGGCACAGCGGGCCCTCACTGATGTGGAAAGGCCACGTGTGGCTCCACGCTCTCACTCTCTGGGCAGGGTTCAGCTTCTCATGGCCTATTCCCACACGTCTTCTTTGCCGGCTTCGAAAATCAGGCTGTGGACTGGAGCGGGCTGAACCCCCACTTCCTTCCCCCGCCCCAGCAGTGTGTGGCATCCGGTGGCCTCCCCAGCTGCCCACAGCAATAAGGAGTTGGGTCTCCTGACTAGAAATATTACTCTTCCATAAAGAAACTACTTTTCAAATCAATTAGAAGCTTCTGTGACCCAGAGCAATTTAGGAAATTAGAAAACGCTCCCTGTTCTTCCCACAGGCTGTATTTTATTATTGGATTAATGTGCAAAAAGCCCTCTTCCGTAGCACCAAATATTTACTTTGGAGACATTTTCTGGTTTTATCATGGATTTGCCTTGGACTGTCAACAAATTACTGCAGCGCGCATAATGAACTATGGAAGTAAAGAAAATATACACAGGGCTAGACTCGTTTAGAAGAAATTTCTTTTTCTTTTTTTTTTTTTCTTTCTTTTTTTGCTTTCGGGGAGGGGAATTGGTGAAAAATTAACATCCGGTCACCCAGCGACTACATCTTGCAGTCCTAACGTTATAAATCATGCAGAAATGGTAATTTTTATTTTAAGCATCTGGTCTGCTTTAAAAGTGTGGGCCCGGGGCCTGTGCCCAGAGTTCACTTTTAGGACGTGGCTCTATATCACCAAGAGCAGTTACGAATCCTCCACTGAGCCAGGTGAAACAGTCGAATGACAGACAGCAGGGCGGGGCGGGGGCCACCGAGTGGCCGCACGGTGGTCAGGAGGGTCCCGTGTCTCTACTGAGAGAGAACTGTTCGGGAGCTGCATACACAGATAAATTAATTCTCTGTTACAGGAGCAACGGGCAAAGGACCGAAGGGCTGTGTGTCCTGAGTTCTCGTATTTGACACCTCCAGGTGTGTCTCGGCAACGGGAAAGAGCAACTTTCCCCAACAGCTGGATACTCGGGGCTTCTTCACTCACTGCTGCCTTGATGTGTCCACCCTGCAGTGGGAAAGTGAAACCGTCCGTTTGTCCATTCAAGATGGCAGCCTCCTTCCTGCGACGCAGGACCTCGTAGGGAGACATTCATCCTGATGGATGCAGAGCAGGGTTCCCAGAAGTCTGTTGACTGCCTCTCCACACCTCCTCCCTGCTGACTGCATTTCTGCTCTGCCATCCCGTCCCAGTCTAAGTGCACATTCTCCTCGAGGCAATGCAGGTGTTCTCATGTGTCCTGGCATGCACCCCTGTGGCCTTCCATTTTTTTTCCCTGCCTCCACAGCACTCGTTTTGAAATGCAAATCTAGTCTACCTGCCTTTCAGATAAAGACAGCAGGCTTTTGCCAGGTCTACCAGATCTCGGAGGGCCAATCGTGCTGTCCTCTCTCTGTTCGCAGGACCAGGTCCTCATCCTCTTCCAGACTCCAGAAGGCCACCTCCTTCCTCCTGCTACTGAGCTTTCTGGCCCGTGCTGTGCCCTCTACCCACAATGCCCTTCCTGTCCACAGCACTGGACCAAATTAACAGCTACTCCCCATCAGACTGGGTCACGTCCTCTTCACAGTGCTTTATCACTGCCGACTCTCACACGCGTCTTGTCACTACGTCCTGGGTCTGTGCCTCTCCTAACACAGGAAGAGTCCTCGAAGGAGTGGGACTTCCTCCTTTCTTTTTGTGCCCATTACTGTGTCCCCAGAACAGAGCACAGGGCTTGCCACACAGTAAGTGCTTAATGCATATATGTTGGAATAAGCGTATAATCCCCAAAATGGGAAGCTGGGAAACACAAGCAGTTGCCTGAACACAAAACCCAACTTGAATACAGAAGGAAACAGACAACTGTAGTTGTCTGTTTGATTCAGTATTCTTCCAAAGTAATTCCATCGACGAGTCATGGGTTCCGATCAAGGCACCGCCTGTTGCCTTGGACAGATCTGAGTCGGAGGCTCGGTGAAGAAGGACGAGCAGCCAGGCCCTGTTCTCTAGTACCTTCCAGTACGGCAAGCATCCTGGCAAAGACTTGGGGCTCACGGAAGCAGAATTCATACGAGGTCCACCTGCCATCACCCCCGGGGACAGCTTGGCTGGGCGTGGTAGGGACCGTCGGAGGGACACGTGGTGCTCACGTCGCCTAACAAGCATTTCATCAGGGCTTCCGGCCAATCCTGATGCTCCTCACTGCGGCCCGTGAAGTGACACGTGACCACATATAATGTAAGCTGAAAGAAGATATAGCTGCCGGTTGGAAGCTGACGGAGCCAAGCATGATTCTTACTTTGATTATATGGAAGCAGATGTCCAATGGAGCCTCAGTCGGCCTGAGTCCCTGAGTCACCATGATGGGCAGCATCCTCCAGCCCACCCGGGGGACTCATACCCATAAAACACAAGCCTTCCGAGAGCTGGCGACCTGGACTACGCTAAGGGGCGTAGCCACCGGTCCTGCTACCATGACTGCCAAGGCAGAAGGACACTCTGAGGGAAGACGCAGGAGGATGGGAATGCGGAGACGGGCATGACAGTCAGGGGTGGAAACTCTGCTGGAAGGAGACGCGCAGAATGGACCTGGGAAGCAGCTCCCACCCCGAGAGGGACGCCGCGGGCCGCTCCCAGGTTCTGCCCCGGTGCAGAGACTGTAGAACGGCATGAACGCAGGGCCAGCCGGGGGCTCGTCGAAGGTTAGAAAATGAACCACAGAAGATGCACCACCACCACACACATACACACCCACTCACACAGACACACGCACACACACACACACATGCACTTATACACACGCACACATGCGTGCACATTCACGCACACTCACATGCATACTCACATGCACTCTCATACACACGCACACTTCATAGTTTGCTTCTGCCCCACTAATTCCATTGCACCGGCCTCACCAACCGTACGCACACCTACCCTGTCCCCACAAAGTGAGGATCCAAAAAGGTTTCTCCTACCTCAGACCTCTAAAGCCTTGCTTCCTGCTTCTGCCTTCATCTCACGTCCTTGGTTATGAAATGCACAGCCTTCGAAAGAACTAAACTAATTCATCACGAGTATGGGCGTTTAAAACATCTCTTAGCTGCAACTTTCTACCTTCTGCAAATTTTCTGAAATGAACACTTTCATCCACAAACCAAAATCAAATGCCCATCGCACACTTAAAACACACACACACACACATGTTGACTTGTCGCTCTTCAGCTGCCAAGGCCAACCTCAGGACATAAAACCAACCACGGCGACAAGAGAAGCAGCCAAACTCTTGCCTGTGACGCTCCCAGGTGACCATAAGATAATGTCCCCACCAGGAGACCAGAGGACAAGGGTACAACGTGTTTTAATGCCGTGGAGTTCCTGTCGGCATTCTCTTTGGTCCCCTCCGTTCTTTACAGCGTTCCCATTGAATGGAGGGTGTTTCCACTGGGAAGCCAGAAAATATCAGACCAGTCTGACCTCAACTAAAGAATGATTTTTTTTTTTTTTATGTGACAAGGCTGAGGATTAAACCAATGGAATAACAGTTGTCTGGAGAGTCAGCCTGTGAATTTGATGGGACACATTGGATCCAACTATCTATTTGGAAGAATATATCCCATAGTTTCAGCATCTCAGTTTGGGGACAGGGATAAGAAATGATTCATATTTACGTGGTACATTTTATGATCTGTTGCTTTTTTCCCCCTTTCACATCCATTGCCTTATTCTCTGCACCAGCACATTTCATCAGTAAAGCAACTATAATTCCCAGTTTTTGGTGAGCAGACGGGGGCCTGGAGGGGTTAAGCAGTTCATGTGAATCAAGAACTCAGGTTACTGATTTTACTGTGTTTTTAAACCAATCTCTGTTGCTCCTGCTGGGTCCCTATTCCCTGCCGGCCATGGCCTCTGTGAGCCCCTCTGTGCCCATGGCGTCCACATGAGGGGAACTTTATTATCCTCAAAGCGAGCCTGGGTAAACTGAGGCTGGATTGAGTTGAGGAAGACATGAAGCCACGGCCACCCAGTAAGTAACCCCCAAGCTCAGACCAGTCAAACTGCAAAGTGTGCATTTTGTACGAGACCCGGGCCCCCCGTGAGCACCTACGTACTGATCTGAGGAACCGACACGGCAAAGATGAAAAACGGATATATCCACCCAGTCCACGTAGGTCTGCGAATCAAAGCACAAGGGCCAAGGTGACACGGAAGAAAAAAGACACGGGGCTTCCATTAGCTGTAATTATCTTGCCTAAGTTTATTTAATTTGTTTATTTCCAGGCCATCTTCTGTTTTTGTGTAATACAAAGGGTTAGAAAAGGGCAACTTTGGGTTAATTTGGAAGAAAAAAAGATAAGTGGACATAGTAGATACTGTGTGGCATTTTTTTTTTTGGTTTGTTTTTGCCCCACAGGCGTGGAAAAGATAAAGAAAGCTGGTGTGATTAAAAAAAAGAAAAGATGAAATATTACCATTTGCTACCACATGGATGGACCTTGAGGGTATTCTGCTAAGTGATACAAGTTAAATGGAAAAGGACAAACATCATATGACTTCACTCACAGTGGAATATAGAACAGAGAAAAAAGAAACAAAACAAAACAAAAACGCTCTCAGGTACGGATGACGGAACGGTGGTCGCCAGAGGAGCAGCGGGCGGAGGGCGGGCGGGGTGGGTGAAGGGTCACGTGCACGGCGAGGGGTGGTGGACACTGGACTTTTGGTGGCGGGTGTCGGATTGTACTGTTCTCCATTACCTACAAAACTTAAATGATGCTGTCAAACACCATTGCCTCATAAAACAAACCAATAAATAAAATTATTGAAAAAAAAATGTAAAAACTGCTATGACAGCTCAGCAACTTCAAGATTCATTCTGGTGGGAGGGGCGAGTCCGAGTGAGAGAAGAAAGCTGCTAAATTGAGGCCGCGTGCTCAGCAAGACCCTCTGGGCACATGGGCCTGAAGCCGTGTGTGTGTGTGTGCACTCATGTGTGTTGTATGTGCGTGTGTGTGGTGTATGTCTGTGTGTGTGTGTGGTGTATGTGATATGCATTGTGTTTTGTGTGGTGTGTGTGCATGTGTGCATGCATGCTTGAGCATGTGTGTGTGTTGTGTGCGCATGCTTTGTCTTTGTGTGTGTGCACATGTGTGTGTGGGTGGGTATGTTGTGTATCCATGTTATGTGCACACGCACACGTATGTTGTGTGTGGTGTGTGCGTATGTGTTCTGTGTGTTCTGTGTGCATGCTGCATGTTTGTGTGTGTGCACGTTTGTGTGGTATGTGTGTGTGGTGTGTGTTGTGTGTGTTGTGTGTTGTGTGTGCATGCTGTGTGTTTGTGTGCGCGCGTACTTGAGTATGTGTGTATTCTGTGTGCATGCTGTGTGTTTGTGTGTGCACATTTGTGTGGTATGTGTGTGTGGTGTGTGTTGTGTGTGTTGTGTGTGCATGCTGTGTGTTTGTGTGCGTGCGTACTTGAGTATGTGTGTATTCTGTGTGCATGCTGTGTGTTTGTGTGTGCATATTTGTGTGGTATGTGTGTGTGGTGTGTGTGGTGTGTGTTGCGTGCACATGCTGTGTTTGTGTGCGCGTGCACGTGTGTGTGTGTGTGTGGGCATGTTGTGTATGTGTGTTATGTGCACGCGCGCGCGTGTGTGTCTGGTTGCCATGGATACTGCTGGAAGTCCACCTGACCTGTCTCCTCCTCTCTCTGCAGGAAGAGGGGGTGCAGTGCGACCCCCACGGACTCAGCCAGATCACATTTCCCAGCCCCACCTGGCAGCTGGTTGCCCAGGTGACAAAGTTCTCACGTGCAGAATGTGACAGGAAGTCACGTGTCTGGTTCCTGAAATACTGGGCAAGCTTCCTCTGCACCTCCTCTTCCTCACTGGCGAGAACCCGGCCGCCACGGTGTCTGAGCTGCCAGCTCGAGGTGACGACACTGCCCGAGCGCAGAGGACGACGACGGGGCAGCAGCCTGGGTCCACGCAGGCATATGTGGGCCGGGGCTCTCCTGCTGGCCGGACGCCCATGTGCGGCCTGGGCGGTGAGAGTGGGGGGCTCTCCTGCATTCTCAGTGCCTCTCGTACCGTGGGGCCCCCTCACAGCAGCGAAACGTCCCCCTGATTAACACGGCGAGCTGATGCGGAGCACTCAAAGCTCCGTTCCCCTTCGGCATCCAAGTTCCTCCCCACGAATGGCCCAGAAATTTATGAACGACACCGTAAACCACAGACTTTACTCAAAGGGAAAGGAACTCTCACGAAGCAAGCCGCGGGAACCTAGATCGCTTCGTGATCAAAACCCTCTCCTGGTTTTCACCTGGGGACCATGTCCGTTCTGCTTAAGGAGTGTGTTTTGTTCCCACGATGTCCTCTACGGCCACTGTCTTCACAGCCCAGCGCGTTAAAGGCCATCGTGTGGCACAGAAGGCCGGCTGGCCTGAGAATTTCATCAGCTGCCATTTTTTTTTTCCTCAAAACAACAGTCTGAACCTCAGACGGAGCCTAAGTTTTATGTAACTTAACGTCACTCTGTCGTACGTCGATACTGTCAATTTCTTTAAAACCTTATTTATTAAAAATGAAAGCATATAACCAGTTTCATAAAATACAGATGAAGGCAGATAGTCGTTAAATGCCAAGAAGTCAAAATTACGGACCTACCCGTAACAGACCTCCGCGTCCATCACAGGCACGCATTCTCATTCATCCTCTCTCCCTCCCCCATCTCTCCCCATCCCCCACCCCCTCCACTTTCCACGGTCCCTTTAAGGTTCTGAAAAGAAGGCTACCCGTGTATTTATAGTTCCTGAAACACGAAATGATCAACGCAGTAAGCATTTAAAATCCGCATTTGCAAAGGTGAACATCTGACATGCGTTCAGAGGAGGGAGAAATTATGAAATGGGGATGCTATTAACGGCTAGCATATTGCAAGACATGAATCAGTGGACAAGCTGTTTTCCTGGATTCTTTGGGGGAATAAGAAACTTTCGGAAGAAAAATGCGCAGGACTGTAGAGCACACGACCACCGTGAAGGAAATATGATTTACAATGTCACCTTTCAGAGGTAAACTTTTCCATTCGTTCGAATTGCTGAGACTGTCTGTACCCGAAGCTTCTACTTCACGTGTTGCTGAGGGAAGATCTTGAGTTAACGAGGAGTTTTTTTTTCCTCACCAGAGAAGTGGGATTTTCACACTTGTGCTTTGTGGCAGCAGGTCTCAGCCCCGCAGTTTCTTTTGGTAATAATTAATAAAATCGCATACTTCCCGGCTCCCTTGCCCTGCCCAGAGCATGGCTCGCTGTCACTTTACTGGGTGCCATAGTAGGAACGAAGCGCTGTGACATGGGGACCCAGCTTGGAAAGGACGACACGAGAAGGTCCTTCTGTTCCCATCGAGTGCTTTCTCAGGGACAGATACCTCCAAAGGCGACCCCAGTGGATCCTCAGGCGTGCTGTGTGGTAGAGACGGGGGTTGGTATTTATGGGGCCTGGTACTGACACGCTCAAACAAACTGACTGTTTTATTAAGAAAAAAAATAGTCCTCCCATTACTCCTATTTTAGGTGTAAGGGAAATGAACTCGCTTAGTTGTAAGGAAGCTGGCAAATGTGTCTCAAACAGAACAAGCAAAGGATTCGCTTTCGGGAGTGGAAGGGCCATTCGTGAATGAACAAATATTCACTGAGTGCCAACCAGGCTCTAGGCACTATTCTTGGCGCTGGCGATATGGCTGTGGACCAGGCAGACAAGCCCTACAGGAAAATGAAAGCAGAGGAAGCGTTTTGGGGAGCGATCTGTAATCACCCCAGGTGTGAGTCGCTCTGAGGACGCGAGCCCACTGTTAACACCCAAGGAAACCTAAGAACGGGGGTTCAGACTTGTCACATCTCATCCGGCAGGCGGCCAAACCCACCTGCTTCCAATCCTGCCTCCTCCCCATCACGTCTTCAGTGACCAGCATGACGACAGAGAGGTTTTAGGATGCTCACTGCCGGCCAGACATTACGCCCAATGCACGTGCTTTCCTCCTCCACGCTCTCAGCCACCCGCCGCGCGATCATCCTCATCTTACAAACGAGGAAACTCCGGCAGCGACACGTCAGGAGTAAGTGTGCCCAAAGCCGTGCAACTGACACGTGAGAGGCCCCGGAAGAGAACGCAGGGGGCGCAGCCTCCCTTTCCCTTGCTATCCTTCCATGGTGCCCGAGAACCTGGCGCAGAAGCTCGGTCCCCCACGAATCACGCGTTTTCACGTCTCTGCGTGGCAGCCCACGCCGGTTCCCTTGCCGGGGCCCGGAGGCCTTTCCCGTCAGGATGGTAGAGAAAGCCTCCCACTAGGGACCCGAAGGACGCAGGTAGGATGGAGGGCGCACATGGGCCCCCCAGGGTCTTACCCTCTGCATCACTCGAATCTTGCAAGGAAGCCACGCACCACCCCGCATGCAGCCTCACGAACAGATGGGACGTGAATCCGAAGGCGGCGTTAAAAGCCAGAGAAGGGGCTGCCCCAAGCTCGACATGAGATCATGAATAAGCAGCTTTCCGTCTGAGTTAAAAACACACCTGTCCCGTCCACACTGCCTGGCATCCCACAGCACAGGGCACGTGGCTTTTAATTGCAGAGAGAAGACAGACTGCAGTAAAAAGAGGACCTCCGCCATCCCGCATTGAATAAGTCCCCCCTCAGTATTTTCATAATCATCACTTTGTTTGAAATTCAAACGGCCTGGGAGGTAGGAAGGACAGCAATTATTAGGACCACTTAGTCCACGGGGAAGCCGAGGAAAGAGAAGGAGAAAGCGAACCACTGAGATCACACTAGAGGCTTGCCATGTTGCATCAGCATCCCTGCTCAGGAAGAACGAGGCCTCCCTGGGGAGCAGGCCCCAGGGTCAGCCGTGTTTCCCCAGCACCCAGCACAGGGGCTCCCGACAGCGCTTGTCTCGTGCCATCCTCCGTGCCGGTTAAAGCCCGGACAGGGACTCTGCGAATGCCGCCCTGCGATGCTGCCTGAAGACACTGCCCCAGCCTTGCAGGCCCAAGCTCAGGCAGCCGGACTCTTATCATCGTCCACGTTAATGCACTTGGCAATCACGCAGAAGGGCTTTTAAATCTAATGGCTCAGACAATAACGAGGCAGAACTGCACGATCGTTTGCAGAGTGACGGGGCTGTGACCCTCTTAGGTATGTCATGCTGCCTTATCCTGGGGACAGGCTGGAGCTGCAGCCTTCGAGTCTGTTCCCTGTGCTGCGGAGCTGCACGGGGACGTGAGCAGCACAGGTGTCTCCCAAGGAGCACGTATGCGTATGCGGGTGTGCGTGCGTGTGCGTGCGTGTGTGCACGCGTGCACACACCAAGCTCTCACCAGCCACACAGGTATTCGGGTTGGACAGGAGTAGCCTCCAGGCTGTGACTCTAGCTCGGGGGCTGTTAGTTACGGGTTTCCTCTGGGGCTCTGCGTGGGCCCTTCCCGAAGGTTCTGACACCTGTCTCATTCTCCATTTGTAGCCATCGAGAAGCTTATTTCGTAGGCTAAAAAATGTATTTAGATGTTTAGGCAACTAATTTTGTAGAGTACATCAAGACTTTCTTTCACCAGATTTGAGTGTCAGGACATTTTTATATCTTTAAATAGAAGTACAGAACGTCTATGATACAGAGAATTCACAAATACTTCCAGGGTTCTCCATAATGTATAGAGGCATATTTCTCTCGAACTATTGGCACACTTCATTTCCAGGTGATGCCATCTTTGGCGCTCTTATCAGTGTCAATAATTCCATTTGGCAGGCGGCAGCTAATTCTTTTCATGTGCTAATGATTAATCAGACAAGCCTATTCACTAATGTATCAGAATGCATTAGTAACATAAGGTAATGGCGGACAGAACATCAATTCAGATATAAATGAACTACATTTACATTGGGTACCTATCGACTTATGTCACAGAATGAAGTAGAAAATACAATTTCCTTGTAAACCATTAAAATGAAGGAAAATAGAATTTCAAACTCCATCTTCGAACATAACTTGATTGACTTGGCTGTGAGCCTTGAGCGAGGGAGTGCCTAACTACGTTTTAAAATATATTAATGACACACTCATTCATTTTGCCATAAAACGGTGAGTGTCTTACCAAGTAAACGCCACGGAATTTACTAAGTTGGAACTAACACAAAATAAAGAGGGGTCCCAGGGCGCCGTGTTGAGCGCATATTAGGGTTGTCGTGTGGGAGTGTTCTGATTTTAGCTCCCCTCGAATCTGTTTCTGTCCCGAATCCTGCATCTCTGCGTGTCCCAACCACACTGGCCCATGTTTTAGTAACCAAAAATTCAAAATTAAAACCTTTATGAGAGAAAGAGAAACAGAGAAAGTGAGAGAAGGAGAGAGAGAGAGAGAGAATGGGGGGAGGAGAGAAAGAGAGAGAGGAGGAGAGGAAGGTGGACTGCTGGGAACTGTGTCAGATAAAGTTACACCAGTATAACGTCGACGGAAACACTGGGAACCCAGCTGCAGCTGCAGGCATCTGTGTTGGACGCTCGTGGGTTGAAAGGGAATATCACAGATTAGAAGCAGGTCTAACGTGGGTAGATTTTCAAACCACTTAGTTTCAAAAACCGCTGTATCTGAGATGACATTTTTGCTCTTCATCTAGATGTGGGGTATGAAATAGACAAGACTGCTTGGCACGGAGCTTCTCCAGTGCATAGGAATAGAACAAACATGGGGAAAATGAAGCTGTTCAAAGAAACGATTAAATTCCAAGCTTTTCCTTTTTCTTCTTCTCCTTCTTCCTCCTTCTTCTTCCTCTCCTCCTCCTCCTCCTCCTTCTTCCTCTTCCTCCTCCTCCTCCTCCTCCTCCTCCTCCTCCTCCTCTTCTTCTTCTTCTTCTTCTTCTTCTTCTTCTTCTTCTTCTTCTTCTTCTTCTTCATCTATGATGGCTCAGATCCAGCCAAATGACCAAGCACTGCTTTTATAAGTAGAGACTGAGACAATGGTAGCAGTTTTGAAAAACCAGACTTGAGAGAGACGAGAGGGGATATGAGAGAATAATTTAAGGGAAACCCTAACCCACCTGACTTTTCCTTCCTTTTGCTTTTCTCCTCGGACTAAACTGCAAGGCGCTGATGAAATGCAATGCGTAGCCAAAGCAGCATTTTCCAAAGCGCGTTACCGAGAGAGAGGTTTTCTCATGGTCAAACTTGTTTAGAAAATTCAACATTAGCTTCTCTCCCCAAACCCCTGAAAATTCACAGGGCACCTTACTGTAGTAAAGGCTCTGAAAAGTCCTGCAGCAAAAAAAAAAAAAAAAAAATCTTCTAAAAGTTTGTTCCACCAGCCTGTTCATGTTTAATTAGGCAGGGGAATACTTCCTTCCCATACACATGGATTTCGTGTTCCATGGAGCACAGATTTAGAAATACTGATGATCAAAACACTGTAAGCTCTCGATGCTATTATTTTTCAGGAAGGAAGGGATCCTTCTGCCCTGGGATCCCGCTCCATCCTTCAGCCTCAGCAGGAAGTTCATACACGTCTGAACGCAGCGCTCTCTTTGCTGGCACTCGGGTCCTGTCCCCTAACAAAGCCAGATTCACTTTGCGTTGAGGGGGGCCCATGCCGGAGGGGGCACAAGGCTTGGGTGCCCCACTCTGCCTAAGAAAAAAACAACCTTCAGCATTCATTAACCCACTGGGGAGGACCCCACGCAGATACCACAGCAGGTGCCAAGGAGAGACTTACTGGCAGCCTTGTCTGTGCCCAGAGAAGGAACATAAACACTTCTCCGGGTCATTCCTTTATTCCCAGCATCGGATCCATCCAGACACTGTCCCCGAGATCAACTGGAGCTCAGCTGACTTTTGTTAATAACGGAACTATTTTGAAAGTGCAGCTTTAATCAAGAGGGAAAATTTTCCAGAATTTGACAACCTTTTCCATTCCCCCTGGTATGGATTCTGTTTTTTTTTTTTCTTTTTCTTTTTTTTTCTTTTTTTTTTTCAAAATTGTCTAATGCTGTTTCTTAGGTGGTGTTCGATAGAAACCAGTCTATAATGCAATGCACTCTCTTTATGTGATGTTTAGATATGAGATTGATCTCGGCAGACACCCTGGAGTTCTGAAAGTAGGATTATTGGATTCTGTGGCTTTCTCAGATGTCGAAGATCTTTAAACAGTGTCTTGCAAAGTTGCTACATCCCGCCTGTCTGTGAAACACTTATGAACTCATCAAAGAAGGCAGCCTCCATGTTAATTAGACGTGGTGGGCAGGGGTGGGGGGCTGGACGCTGGCCTCCCCTCGCCATCGAGTTAAGAGCTCGGACCACGTTCACTTTCATACTTTGAAAAAAAAAAAACATAAGTTCATCCACCTCCAGATCGATAGGGCCTTAACAGCGAGGCTGCTGACACAGGACGGGGTGCGGGGGTCAGATGAGCGGGGGGCACAGCGGATGTGGTCGTAAAAGCCCGGGTCAGCAGCCGTGGCATCTCAAGGCTCCGTGAGAAGGGTTTCACAGCTTTGGACCTCGGCTAACGCAGATGGCAGCAGCCGCGAGGTGAGAGGCCGGCCTCTGGCCCATGGCTCGCACTTCAGGAAACCAAGGTACTTAGGACACAGCACACTTCTGACTCTGAACGTGCCATAGGTGCCTACGGAGGAAAGGGCACTGTGGTGGCCATGCCCACTCCTGTTTTTGTCGCCGCTCTGGAGGCCTGCAGGTGTCGGGGTTCAGATTATCTATGAGCAAGCTGGGTGCTGCTCCGGGGGAGAAGAGCAGGGATGCTCAGAGCACGACTCCCGGGAACCCAATGGTCCCCGCCCCGGGCCGTGGGTCTGGCCACCGCCGTCAAACGGTGCTGCCCGCTGTCAGCTCTGCAGCCACAGACAGTGTGCCGACCAAGCCACAAACGCACGACAGTGAGAATCCAATAGGTTTCCTCGTTTCAAGGTTTTCCTCCCATAATCTTTGTAACTATCATCACTTCTGTTCCCACGTGTATATTCAAATAAAGTATAAAATTATATCTGACAGCACAAAATTAAACTGCCTTATTTCATATATATATATGTGTGTATATATATATATATATATATATATATATATATATATATATATATACACACACACACACACACATATATATAGCATAGCACTGGTTTACTGGCCATTGTGACAGGGGACACCTTAGAGATGGCGACTGGTCCATCCACAGGACCGATGTCAAGGACTCTCTTCACCACACCAGTACCACAGCAAGGGGGGGGGGGGTCCACCACACACCTATTACAATGGTCCAAATCCAGACACCGACGACGCCAAATGCTGGCGAGGATGTGGAGCCACGGGAACTCTCTTACGTCACTGGTGGCACGCGAAATGGTGCAGCCACTGAGGAAGGTGGTCTGGCCGTGTCTCACAAAACTAAACATACTCGTACCGCGAGATCCAGCAGTCACGCTCCTCAGTACTTACCCAAGGGAGCTGAAAACTTACATCCACACGAAAACCCGCACACGGATGCTTATAGCAGGTTCATTCACAGTCGCCAAAACTTGGAAGCAGCCACGATAAGCAAGTGAACAGGATAAACTGTGCTACATCCAGACAATGGAATACTATTCAGCACTAAAAATAAATGAATTATCAAGCCATGGAAAGACATGAAGGAACCTTAAATGCATATCGTATAGAGAGAAAGATACATTACAGGGATAAGTGAGAGAAACGAATCTGAAAAGCCTACGCACAGTAGATTCCAGCTCTACAGCATCCTGGAAAAGGCAAACCTGCGGAGACAGTCACGGAGATCGGTGGTCGCTGGGCTGGCGGGCTCCGGGAGGATGAGCAGGCAGGGCTCGGGGGAGCCCAGGGCACTGAAAGTACGCTGCTTGCCACCATGATGATGGGCATGCGTCACTACGCATTCGTCCAGACCCGCAGGAGGGAGACACCAAGAGCGAGCCCTCGTGCAAACTAGGGACCTGGGGGGACAGGGACGTGCCAGTGCAGGTTTGCTGATGGTAACAAACGCTCCTCTGTGGTGGGGACGGTGATGATAAAGAGGGGTTGTACATTGCGGGGGGGAGGGGCGTGTGGGACATCTCTGCACCTTCCTATAGATCTGAAACTGTCCCCAAAAAATATTTTGAAAAAAAATCTCAAAAACCCCCATCACCCACGGTGTGATCCCTCCACCTCGGGCGTATACGAGTATCCACGGTATTGGGTGGGGGGCTGGCGCATGGGATGTGTTGGCTGAGGTCTGAGCCCAGTCTTGGGCCCAGCCGGCCCTCGGGGTGCTGGCCGGGCCAGGGGCTCGTCCAGCCGGAAGGGCAGCTGCCCCGTGTTACACTGAACGGAGCTGGGTCCCCGCAGACACAGGGGCAGCCCCGGGTCATCTCCCAAGTGCAAACCAGGGACCAGTTCTGCTCTGGACACTATGGCAGAAGCTGAGGATCCTCGGGGTGCTGGCTCTGCTCCGCCCCGCCCCGTGCTCCCTCCATGCGGGGCCCGCCTCGGAAGCCCACCGACCTCCCCGCCTCCCCTCCCCTCCCCTCCCCTCCCGTCCCCTCCCCTCC
>PVKZ01005418.1:0-10402 GCA_004027375.1 Macroglossus sobrinus | reverse complement strand
ACCCTCCCCCCGAGCAGTGAACATGTCAGCGGCTAGACGAACGAGCAGAAGGGGACCAAGGGGAGAAGGAAACACCCCGTCTGTCCTCACACACGTAATTCTTTCAACTCCTAAAACAGCGTGGTGCCCTACACAATGATCCGGGGATGACGGTGACCAGACGTGCTTTATGCATCAAAAAAAAAAAAAAAAATTTCTCCAGACAGCATTCCTCTCATCGGAAAACAGAAAATGTGGCTGGGGCGCTGAGGTTGCGGTGGGTGGGATCGTACTGGGGCTCAGGAGATGGAGGGGCAGAGGGACAAAGCTGTAACAGGTGGCTCTGCACCGCCCGGCCCAGGCCGCACACGGTCAAAACCAGACCGTGCAGATATACGATGACGTCTGAACATGACATCAGGGGAAGGACCAAAGCCTCCGCGTCGCAGAGCCGGAAACGGCAGCGGGTTGAGGATGTAAAATCCTGCCATCGACACTCGTTTATCCCTTACGCACCGCTTCACCTCGGCCAACACTCTTCTCTCTGAACCTCAGTTTTCTCATCTGTCCAATGGAGATAATGATCCCTCCTTCCTGCTGGCCTCACAGGATGGGGAATCGTACATGAGCTCACGGGCAGATCAATGTTTCATAAACCGTAACAGTGCCCCTTCCCCCAGAGTCTGTTTTGGGAAGAACTTTTGTGTGTTTTTTTTTTTTTTTTTTTAATAACAACATTTGGGGAAAGAGAAAGGGAAGGAGAGAAAGGGAGCAGATTTGGGTGTGTGAACAGAAAGGATTCGTTGCAGCCCGCCCCCATCTCATGGGCCTCATCCCCCACCCCTCCCCCTCCCTGCACACAGGGATCTAGCTCTGAGTTAGGGGAGCCGGGAAAGGGTGGTGACTCCGGTGAAACCCAGCCAGGGCCCACTTTCTCTGAAGAAATATAGAAATACGGTAAAATCTGCTGCTGGATGTTTCGGCACGGTCGGATTGTTGGCAGACGGAATGTGGACTGAGCTAGGAGTTCAGTTCATACCTCGATTTTCTATGCGTTTCCCAAATGCGATCCGCAGACTGCCCACACCTGACGCATTACACAGGCGAGGAAAATGCAGAGTCCCGGGCTCCAGCCCCGGCGATGGGGCCAGACTGTGGGGTCTGTGGCCCAGAAACCAGCATGTTAAGGGATAGTGCGCAGAAAAGTGGAGAGACACAGACTCTGAGCTGGGGATCATACGAATGATAACCACAATCATGAGACCTCAAATAAACTCCTTTTCCTGACAAGTGAGACACTATCTAAGCGCCTCGCTCTGACAGCCACGACTGTGCTAGGAAGTAAATATTACGATCGCCTCCGACTCACAGATGGAAAAACGGAGCTCACGGATGCAGAAACCAAGGGCGTCAGCGCCAAGGCCGGGCTCCCACGCAGGTGCTGGTCTCTGCAGCGAGCAGACGTGTGTGCCCGATCACCCCTCCGGGCCCCGAGCGAGAGGACGCCCACGCAGTGCGGTGCCCGTGCTCGTGAACAGGACGTCCCCCAGCCCCCAGGTGATGCCGGGGGGCAAAATCAGCCGCTCCCCAAGCGAACATCCCTCTCGGGGTCCACAGTTCCCACAGCCAGGCAGCCCCTCCCTCCGCCCCCACCACGTTTTGCTGCTCGCGATGCATTTGCGATGTTTAATTTATATCCCCCGATCACAGAGTGATTGCATCACTGAGAAGGCTGTGATGTTGATTTATACGATAGTTGCCTGTGTCTGTTAATTAGAGAAATATCATTTGGCTTCCTAGCGAAGAAAAACCATAAATTACAGAGGAGGAGGGTGGGGGAGGGGCATTCATCCCCCGAACCTGTGCCCGTTACTCCTCTCGGATTTTATTTATGGTCCCAACTGATTTGATTCCATTTATACCAACCATCTTTGGGGAAGGAAAAGAAAAAACTGTAGCTTGTGTGTTGAGAAGGGAGAATAGAGAAAGAAAGGTAGGGTACTGAACGTGGAGGTGAGCTCTACATGTACGCTGGTGCACGCTCACACTCACACTCGCACTCACACTGATAAGGAAGTACGGGTCAGCTCACGTCCGGTGTTCGTCCTCGGACGCCAGCCCAGCGTGGCGGGGCTCCCTGCGGCAACCCCAAGACATGAGCAACTCGCGGGAGGAAAGGGGGCCGGCCGCCTGCAGGGAACGGGGACCCGACTGTCGGGACAGGAAGTGCCTCTTATTCCCACAGCTGTGGTCGATTCCATGCACGCCTGGAGACGGGCACGAAGAAGCTGTCCGTTCACTCTTCCATCCATCCATTCACTCGTTCACGCGCTCCGCTCACAGTAACGCGTCCCCGAGCACAGCGCGGGCCCCGCGTGAAGGCCGGGCGCACAGTGGTCGGGAGAGACGGTCGCCACGGTCGCCACTCCAGCCCTCATAGAGCTTCCTCTGTGACAGGGCAGATGGCCTGAGTCAGGTACAGAACAGACGGACGTGAAATCACAGCCACGTCCCATGTTATAACGGAAAAACACAACGGAGCGGGAGAGGACTCCTGAAGCGAATAATAAATCTGAGTGAAGTATTAGGGGCGAGTTAACCAGGTTACACGGCAGGGAAAAGCGTTGCAGAAAGAAGGAACAAGAGCTAGGAGGGGACAGAGCGAGTCCGAAGGCCTGAGGGGGCCCAGCGTGACCGCAGCGGACAGTGAGGGGGCAGGAACGGGAGACGGGGCCGGAGAGCGCCGGCGTCAGACCACACAAGGTCCTCGAGCCACCGCGCAGAAATGGCCTTTTATCCACAGAGCAGTGGGAAGCCACTGCAAGGTTTGAAGCCAGGGCAGGGGGGCCCTGTAATCAGATTTGCATTCTGAAAAGGTCATCGTTGTATACCCTGAAAAGACTTTGAGTTTCCTGAGATTAAACTGGCTGCAAAATTAGGTTTAGGGAGGCTGTCCTCCCGCCCCACGCCTGTGGGGTGAGGCATTATGAGATGCCACGGCACAGGGCTGCAACCGGGGCTTCGACACCGTTAGCGGGGGCGAGTCTCCCGTCTGCCCAGCCGCCCCCGTCCCTGGATCCTCCACTTGTCCCCAGCAACGATCACGCACTGGGGCCTTTGTTTTGAAACCGGCAGGAGGCAAAAGTAGAAAAGGGAGGAAGGTGGATGGATGGATGGAGGGGATGGCGCAGTAGCGGCTCCCGGCCCAGCCCCACGTCACGAGAGTGGGGAGAGGTGAATGGTGGCAGAGCAGAGGCCACTGCCACCTGCCCCCCCCCCCGGCCCTTTCCTTGCAGAAGCCCCCCTCACCTCTGAAGCCGAGGTCACCTCAGCGGGTCTCCCTGCTGCCACTCAGAATGGATGGGGGGGTCGAGTCGCTTCCTGCCCTGGCTTTCCCTAGAATGAGGGCAGAAGTCTCCACTCTGGCCCTCTCTTTATCTCTGTAGCATGGCACGCTCCCTGCCGCCCAGCAGGTGTTCAGAAAGCATTTGTACAATGAGCGAGTGGTGGATAAGTGGGGTACGGTGTTGGTGACACCAGGGCACACCCTAATAATGGCTAGAGAAAAAAAATAAAGAAGTGAGGGGAGGTGATGCTTTTATTCTGAGTGCCATGGGGAGCCCATTCTGATACCATCTGAACAGAGCCCTGAGCACAGAAATGATTCTGTCACAGAGAGGACTCAGCATGGAGGTCACCTGTTATTAGTTGAGTTGATCCTCAAAAGCTCATACGTGAGGCCGTAAGCCCCAGACCCCAGAATGGGCTGGGTCCGGAGATGAGGCCCCAGAAGCGTAAGTTAAAAGGAGGAGTCAGGATGGCCCTACTCCCGCGTGATGCTGTTCTAATGAGGAGGAGGAGGTTAGGACACAGACCCGGCACAGGGAGGACGACGTAAGGACACGAGGAGAGGAGGCGTCCGCGAGACACGGAGACGGGCCTCGGAAAACGCCAGCCCTGCCGACACCTTCATCTTGGACTTCCGGCCTCCGGAACGGAGAGAAAATGGATTCCTGTCACGGCAGCTGCCGAGTTGGTGGCGCTTTGTCACAGCCCCATGCGCAGACGACCACAGCTGTGCTCTGCCCGCGTGTGGACACGGACCCCGAGCCCTGGTGCTGAGGCCAGAACCTGGAGACTCTGCTCCGCCACCCCGCCCGCGAGGTGCCTGAGAGTGAAGCCGTCACCGTTGTCCTGGCCGACAGTACACAGCACCGTGAAGGTCTGACGCCCTCCGCACTCTCCTCAGGGGCTGCCACCTGCTCCACGTCCAAGGCCCCCTTCTCCCGGAACCCTGACCTCACTCCTCCTCCTTTTCCATCTCCTTTAAACACCCACGAAACACGCCCCATGGCGGTCCTCGGACAAAGATGCACGTTAAAATGATCTCGGTGAGTTACACGCATCAGACATCCCTCCTCCGGTTCTCCCTCCAATGTCCCAGATCGGAACCTCAGGAAACCTAGATGGGGAAGGCACATCCCCCCAAAAAAGACATGGGGTCCTTGGAAGGACCAGGGACGAGCAAGCAGCCCATGTGGCGCTTATTTTGTAATGTGCACCCCGGTCTTAAAACGGCACGGCCTGGCACGGCTGACCCTGCCCCAGAAACCCACGGTGCGTCCGGGCCTTACGCCACGTGCAACGCCGGCAGCGCTGCGTGTCGGTGCCCGTGTCTTGCACACAGTAGGCGGCACCTACTGGTTGCAGGATCCCTGCTGAGACAGCTCATGTGCTGTATTCTCTTCTGGTCCGAAGCTGGGAGATTGCTCTCTGTCTTCTGACACACGGTTTTATTTTTCAGGGAGAAACCTTGAAAGCAGCGGCAGATCGTTGCTTGGGTGGCTCCCAGTGAACCCCACCTCCTGGGAGTCAGGCCTGTGCGCGGCCCCTCCCAGGGGACTCCAGCGTGGTCACGGGACCGCTTTGGCTCCCTGTGAGGAACAGGTGCCAGGAGGCGGCCAGAGGCCTGGTGGTCTCAGGCACCGTCACAGCAGAAACCCGATGTGTGTGAGCCGCGGCATGGTTTTCAACTTTCTAGCAGCCACGATGAAAAAAAAAGGAAAAGGAACAGGTCAAGGTAATTGCACTGGTCTACCTGAGCTAGTCCCGTGCAGCTGAGATAGTATCACTGCAAGGACAGCCACGTGGGGGTCACGGCCTCGGCACGTGAGCTGGGACCGGAGGGATGCGATTCAGTCCGTGACAGCCACTCGCCTTCCGTGCACCTCCGCTAACACAGTTCAGCTCCCTGGGCAACGTTGCCGCTGTGCCATTGCTCGTAAGTACGAGATGAAGATTAAAGGAGATTGCGGATAGGAAAGAGAGGGTGGAGAAACAATCGGAAATAACGGAGGCTATCCTGGCCTTCTTTCCATCTCTATATATTCTGGGAATAAATAAATGAAGCGGAATGAACAGATGAATGAATGAATGAATGAATGAATGAATGAACGAATAAAAAAGAAAAACTGATGAATGGAGGAAAACGATCGTGACACGTGAATGAACCGAAGAAGAAAGCTTTGCCTCGCCCCGAGGCTCCCTGTCGGGTGGGTGATGGGAGCACCCCTAGCGATGCTGAGGGAGCCGCAGAGGAAGAGGAGGAAGCTGACAGTCTGTGAGCACGGAGCATCACCCAGGGACCAGGCAAACGGTGAGCATGTTCTACTGCGTGACCATCCGTATTACACCCGAAGCAGCGCAGCAGCCCTCGGAAGCAGGAACTACTAAGTCACGTCTGTCGAGAGAGAGAGCCCGAAACCCTGCTGGAGACATTCAGTCCGTGGCAAGAGAAGTCAGAGGTAGGAAAGCAAAGTGAGGAGACCACCTCGGAAGCAGGCCCCATCCTGTCCCTGAGCCTGGGCCAAGGGAAAGAGAGAGATGAGCCGTGAGGTAAGAGATTCCTGTGCAGTGTCTCGAGGAGGAGGAAGAGGAAGAGGGACCGGGAGGAAGGGGAGGGGGAAAGGGAGCGAAGGGAAGGAGAGTGACAGGCGCAGTGGCCCTGGCAGCTGTAGTGGCAGCGGTGGCACGGGCCTGTGACGCACGCAGCTGCTCGGGCCCTGCGCTCAGAGGTCCCTGCCCGGACAGGGCTCGGAACTTGCTTGCCACCTTGACCTTCTTAAGCTCTGACCGAGGAGCCCGAGAGCCCCACTTTGCACGGGGCCCCACACGGTGTCACACGCGGTCCCAGAGCTGCAGCACGAGCGGCTTCACGCGCCGGGCTCTCTCTCGCGCCGAGAAGCACCGTGGGGGCCGGGGCACACGTGACCTCACTCCCGGGAGACGGCGTGAGCCGCAGCGCTGTGAGTGTGGACAACAAGGACCCGCGGGCGGGGACGGGAGAGAGCCAGCAGACCGCAGTGGCTGAGAGGCTGTGGGACAAAGACGAGGGGTGGCCAGCAGCACCTGTGTCAGCTCAGCCCCCAGCGCAGTCCTCGTGGCCACGAAGGGAACTCTGTGCTGTGCCTGCCTGCGGTCACCAGGTCAGAGGGGGCAGCCTCCGCAGCAGGAAGCCGGTGGCCCGACCAGCACGGCCGTGTCACAGAAGGACAGAATTCTGTCATTCTGAGACTCTGCATTCGCTGCCACCGAGCCTGTTGCTTGACGTACAGAAAACCCGAGAACATCGTTCATCCCTGCACGGCATGCGAGCCTTCAGGGGGTGCCAGGAGCCACCCCACTCTCATGGGAGAAGCGCAAGCAAACAAGTCCACCCCTTCCTTCAAGGAACTCTGACCTCGCAAGCATGACGGCTGTCCACAGCGTGAGGCAGGGAGGTGTTAAGTGCTGGAGGTCTTCGGACTGACCCCCAGTGGCACGTGGATGGTGGCAAACTGGGGCCTGACCTCGAATCGCAGCCTCTTCGCCAACCCGCAAGCAACTCTGCTCGCTCTGGCACATCTCATAAAACAAGGCTAGTGCGAGTCCCGATGTCCCCTGCCACCTGCTGAATGTCAGCAGCTCTTCCCCCTGCCTCGAGACGCCGAGCTGGAGCCCGTTGGCTGAGCAGGCACGGGCCCAGCAGACAGACACCCACAGCGGGGCGGACGTGGGGAGAGGACACGGAGCGTGAGAACAGAGTGAAACTCAAGCACGGCTGGGGGCCACCCCACCCCGCCCCACTCCATAAACGCCAGGCCCCATCAGCTCCGGGCAGCAGCTCCCCACCTCGCCCGTCTAGAACCCACGGAACCGGGACTGAGCGAAGCCCCCGGTGGAAAAAGAAAAAATCAAATCAAAACAAAACAAAACAAAACACACACAACTCAGAACCAAACGCCCCTAACTAATGCAGCATTCCTGGAAGCTGTGGTCAGAGGCGGCGTGAGCGTGAGCGTGAGCGTGAGTGTGAAAAGCGCCGGCCACTCGGCTCCACTCGGCTCCCCGCTTCCCTGCTCCCCGAGCTTTCATAAACACTTACCATTTCATAAAAGTTACAGTTTGACACATGCTTTCGAAGCTGCCAAAAAAGTGTACAGGGTGCGCCTGCCCCGCCATGTTTTATAAACGTAGCAAGCTGTAGCAACCGCCCAGATGTTTTCACAGCTTTTTTTTTTCATAATTTAAAATCTGTTCATCCTGATGGTTTTTTATTTTTTATTTTTTTTAATTTATTTTTTATTTTTTTGCTCCGTGAGCATTTCAACCGGAAGGAAAGGAAACTGCAATATGATCATGCGTGTGGTGTGATGCCGTTACACCTGGTTTCTTCTCGAGTTCACGCTAGACCGAAATGTCTCTAGGAACCTTACAAAAAGCAGCAGCCTTGAGAAAAGTGAGGAAATATGTCAGGGACTTGTAAATAAACAGCTGGCTCCCAACATATGGATTTCCTTCTCTATTTTTCAGGTGCCGCGCGCACCCATCCGTATCTGCCAGCCCTCCAGCGCCCGGCATAATTCAACTGTAATTGATAATGTAAGGGCAGATGGAGAGGGCTGTCAGCGCCTCCCCGGGAGTCTCGGGGGACGCTGCGGAAATCAAAGCAGATGGCCCGATTGCATCTTCTTTATGTGCTGCTGCGAGCGCCTCTGTCTGCGGCGTAATATGGATCATTACGGCCCGCTGTGTGCAAACACCAATATGCTTTTAGATCTGGTCCTCGAGCTTATGAAAAAGCACTATCTTTCAGATTAATTTGTGGCGCGGCACTTAACGAGGTCCGCTGTTGTTAAATTTATGATTTGGATGCGGGAGGCGGGGGCGGGGGAGAAGTTCGCGGGGAGAAGCTCCCTCGGGCCATCTCCCCTCCCCGCTCTGGTTCTCGCCGAGCCCTCCCGCCGGGCCTGCCTCCCCGTCCTCCATCCAGCGGTCAGCCAGCCGGAGGGGACACGACGAAGGGGACACAGCGTCCGTCCAGATCTGCCGCGCCTGCAGCCGGGGGTTTGCAGAAGGCGCCACTGAGCAGGAGGTGGGGTTTTAAGCCCCATCGAGGACCCGACCCGGATAACGGATAACGGGGAAGGAGAAAAGTTCCCGCACCGTCCTTCCCGCAGCCTCCCTCCTGCCTCTGCGACGAGAAAGGAAGAAGACGGGGACCGGGGAACTGCCAGGCCCTGATGCCGGCCTCCGCCCGGCGTTCTGCGGGGAACGGCCCGCGGCAAAATCAGAACGGTTCTCCACGGTACGTGTGCGTCCACCCTGAGGACAGTCTTAATCGTTGTCGTGTCTCCACTGGCAAATATCTGACCCCCCTACTATGTGCCAGAAAATACCCAGGGTCCAGAGGAGCCCTAAGAAAATGCAACCCATCTGCGGCCACGCCCCCCTGAACAAGCCCGGTCCCGGCAGAGCTCAGAAGCTAAGCCGGCTCGGGCCTGGTGAGTGCTTGGATGGGAGACCACCTAGGAAGACCAGGTGTTGCAGGCGTAAAAAAATAAAGAAATAAGGGATTGCAAGCTGACAAGGTCCTTGCAATCTGTGAGGTCAACCAAGGGTGGCCTCGCATAAAACAAAACAAAACAAAAACACCAAAAAAACGAAAAAACGCCCACGCCCAGCAGAGATCTCAGCCAAAAACGTGCCAAGGACATGATCAGGGCGCTGAGCTGGCCCCAGACTATGACAGGAACAGGAGGGCCAAGCGAACAAATATGCCACACGGGGACCTGGGAACTGTGACCGGGTGGCAGAACGTACAGGTGACGCGGGCCCGGCAGGGTCCTCCACGCGGGGCGGAGGACCCTCGAGGATGGCTGGACGGGGAAGAGAGAGAATTCCGCGTCTCCATTCCTCTCGGGGCCGCCCGGTGCCTCGCCCCTCGCGGGAGGGGTCGCGAAGCGGCTGGCGTGTTGTTTCCCTGGGATATGCCGGCAACCGGTGCACTAAAGAAGGAGGCTGCGACCCGGACGCCTACAAGGATGGAGCCGGGAACAGCACGGCGCTGCGGGTGAGGGAGGGTGAGGGAGAGGACAGGCTTCCCGTGGAGACCCCGGGGTGCTTCTGCGGGCCAGGGCCGGTGGGGCCTCCCGGGCTTAGTTCTTGTCTTCAGATATTACACTCAGCACTTCACATTCTTCGCTTCATTTGTGTAGCACGCAGCACCCCGAAACCCCGAAGACACAAACAGTGTGGGCGCGGCTCCCCGCAGATCTGCCCCACTGGGGCACCGCCAGCTCCAGGCAAGAGGCCGCTGCCTGGCCCTCGGGTACGCCAGGGCTGGTCTTCCCCTGTTCGCCAGAAATCAGCCTCCACCCAGGGTGTGTGTGTGGCTCTCACAATTCAAAACAAAAATGTTCATACAGCAACAACTGATAGAATTTAAACGCCGGAAGATGTTACTGACAGAGCTAGCTCCCGAGGCTCCCCTAAAAACCGTGGGAGACCGGACAAGCCCCAGCCACAGCGTCACCTGGCCAGCGTCACTGCTGGGGGCTGAGTATGTCCCCCGCCCCATGGTCATGCCTCCGTGGACAAGGCCCCAGACCATCAGTGAGGGGAGCTGGTCAGCTCCAGACAAACGGTCCTCACCCTCACCATCTTTCCGAGTGGCACCCCGACCCCGTGAGAAACGAGGCTGCATTAATCTCACGAGGCAGAGAGTTTCTCCCCGGCCCTGAGATGGTAAACAACACAGACACCGTTACTCTCTCAGGCAAACACAAAAGAAAGAAAACAAAGCTACGCATGGCGGCCCCCAGATGTATTTTCTCCAACGCACACAAATTACTCACATAACGGTCGTGAGTGAGACACGAGGGCACGTTCATTACCGCTCCTTTCCGGAGGAAGTGTAAACTAGTTCACGGTTCACCACGAAACGGACATGGACCGGGACGGTGTCCAACTGTCTGCAGCCGGGGACTGTTACACCACAGCGCAGTGCTTCCTCCCTCTCTCCCTCCCTCCCTCCCTCCTTCCCTCTTTCCTTCTTCCTTCCTTCCTTCTTTCCTTCCTTCTTTCCTTTCTTCCTTCCTCCCTC
>PVKZ01005417.1:0-53811 GCA_004027375.1 Macroglossus sobrinus | reverse complement strand
CACCTCGTCACATAATGCCACGCATCCGACCTCGAGCTCGGCCACCTTGTCCACCTCCCATGTCACCTCGTGGCCGACCGCCACCTCTGCCAGCCACAGTACCAGGACCACTGCCAGTAGCAGCAGCCACAGCACAGGGCCCCCCACCTCCCAGCCCCTCGTCTTCATCTTCTTCCTGACGCTGAAAATTTCCAACCACCATTTCAACCTCTCCCTGGAAGACCCCAGCTCCGCCTACTTCAGGGCGCTGCAGAGGAACCTCTCCGAGCTGGTGAGTACCCGCCCCCCTCCACACGCTCCCTGCGGGGGCCCCCCAGCGCCCCGAACCTGCGCACCGAGCCTTACGCCTCCCTTTCGCCCCAGTGTTCGCAGGTCTACGCAGGGAAGGGTTTAATGGGCTTCTCTATCATAAGGTTCAGGTACGGTTCTGGGTGCGGGCTCCGTGTGGGGTGCGTGCATGCCTTGAGGGGGGCCCGCTGCTCTCGGGGTTGGGGGGCAGTGCCCAGTCCCTGGGTCCCGTGACTGAGCTGCCCACTTCCCTGGGAGCAGGCCAGGCTCTGTGGTGGCGGAGTCGACTCTGGTCTTCGGAGAAGGCGACATCAGCGCCCGTGAGGTGCAGGCCCGGTGGACTGTACCCAACCTGGAAACAGCGAAAGCCAAATACAACCTGGTCATCTCGACAGTCAGCGGTGAGGCTTGTCCCTTGCTCGCGGCCAGCGCTGGCTCCCCCTGGGTGCTCGCGGGGCGGGGGGGCCCTCCTGTGGCACGCAGCCCTGACCCCTGCTCTTCCTTCCAGTGGCTGATGGGACATACCTTCCCCCTGCCCAGCCGGCATCTGGGGTCCCGGGCTGGGGCATCGCCCTGCTGGTGCTGGTCTGCGTTCTGACCGTGCTGGCCATCGTCTATCTCGCCGCCCTGGTGAGTGCTCGGTCGCCGGCCCTGGCCCGCGTCCCCCTGCCAGCCGGGACCTGGTGGCCCCTCACGTCCTCCTGTCTCCCCAGACGGTGGGTCAATGCCGCCGAAAGAACTGCGGGCAGCTGGACATCTTTCCCACCCGCGACACGTACCACCCCATGAGCGAGTACCCCACCTACCACACTCACGGGCGCTACGCGCCCCCCAGCAGCACCAAACCCAACCCTTACGAGGTGAGGACGGCTCCACAGGCAGAGGGGGACAGGGGCTCTGGCTGGGGAGGGGTTCCCAGAGGGTCCTTGGAAAATCCCAAGAACTTAGCAGAGGTGACAGGTGACACACAGTAAGCAGTGGAGGGCCTGGGAAAGAGACCACACGGAAGAGAAGGGACCTCAAGAGGGAGTGTCCCCAGAACAGCAGCCACCGGTCAGCTGAACCGCTGCCAGGGCCAGGGCTGCGATGCCCAGAGGAGAAACGGATGGGGCGCCGTGCCCAGTCCTGAGCACCGGCGCCCCCAGTGGCCCCCGAACCCGGGCAGGTCACCGAGAAAGGCCGAGTGTGGGGGGTCTCTGAGGTGATGGGGCGGAGGAGCCTCGTGGAGCCAGGTGAGGCTGGGTGGCATTCCTAGGAGAGGGGAGGCAAGGACCCCTCCTTCCTCCTTCCTGCGGCCTTTCTCTCCAGAACCTAGTAAATAATTACTTCGGGCACCTGGGGCTGGAACTCCAGGTGGGGGAGGGGACTTTCCTTTTCTTGACCCCGTTTTCCCTCCACCTGGGCCTTCCTCTCCCGGTTTGACACAGGCCTCCTTGGGCTGGAGGGGCAGAGGATGGAGGGAGCCAGGGTCGGGAGAGGGGTAAGGGGCTGGGGGGTTGGTTAAAACCAGGGGAGAGAGCGCAGGGGAGCAGAGGGAGGAGGAGGGGCTCTGTTTACAGTCACCTGGTGCTGCTGGCTCCCGGCAGGTGCTCTCTCCGCGTTAACCCCTTGAGAACTGGTCAGGCTTCCGGACCTGGGACCCCGGCCTGGGGTGCAACCCGGGGACACTAGGGCCGGAGCGTCTCCCAGGAAAGCTGCCCTCAGCCTGGCCCCTGTCTCCCCCTTCCCCACCGCCCAGGTATCTGCAGGCAATGGCGGTGGCAGCCTCTCTTACACAAACCTGGCAGCTACTTCTGACAACTTGTAGGGGCACGTCGCCTCCCGAGCGTCCAGCCCGGGCCAGCGTTCCCCCGCCCGGCCTTCCGCGTGAGACTGGCCCCTGCCCGTTCTGGACTGATGAGCTGGGACTTCAACTGGGCTGCTCACAGCCTCCCTCACAGACCCCACCAAGTCCCCTAGCCCATCTCAGCCCTGGTGACGTCCATCAGGGCCCCTGGGGACGACCGCCATGGAGGGGGGTGGGGGGAACCAGAACATGGCTGAATAAAAGGTGGCCTCCTCTGCTCTGACTACCGATGTCTGGTCTGGTGTCTGTGTCCCCTCGTCGGAGGAAAGGCGAGAATGTGGGGGAGGGGGTCTGGAAGGAGACGGGAGCGGGGGGGAAAGGTGGCAACAAGGAGCTGGCGTCACTTGCCGGGCGGGGTGGGGGGGGTGGAGAGGCTGTGACATTGGGGCGCAGGAGTGACCTCTTTCCCATCGCCGGTGGCACAAGAGGAAGGAGGAAACGAAACCTAGGTGGCGGGCTCTGGCGGTTAGCGTGACCTGCTCCACCTGCGCGCCCGGAGGCTCACCCCTGCCTTCACCCCGGCGGGGGGCTGGGGGCCACGCCCTCCTCCTCCTCACCTCTTGGCACCATGCCCCCGGGCGGCTCTATTCTGAGCTGCCCAGGTGTGAAGTCAGTCCTGGGGCAGCGATAACCGCGGCGGGATCAACACCGCCTTGATAAGTGTTAGATCCGGGGCTGGCGCCGAGCCCGGCCCCGTCCCCGGCCGCAGGCCGCCCCCTCCGCCCGCCCGCCCGCCCTGGGGTCTGCTCCCCGCACTCTGGGAATGGGGAAGTGGTTCTGGTTCCCTGACCCCTCGGCACCCCGGCACGGCGCCCTCCCCCGCCCCCAACCACATTCCCTCCGGGCCGGGGAGTCTCCCGCGGGATGCTTGGCTTGTCCTCGCGGGGGCCGACGCGAGGCCACCAGAGCGGAGCGCCCCCTGGTGGCCATGGGCCGGGTCCGCGTGCGGCCGGAGACGCAGGAGCGCCTGCCTGGCTCGGGGGGGCCCCCTCCTGTCAGGCGCTCTGCTCACCAGGTGGCCCTGCTCCGAGCCCCGGCGGAGCACCCCGGGGCCCTCCGGGCCGCCACACCCAGCACGGAAACTAAGAGGAACGGCGGGGCCCGGGGGAGGCAGAGTCGCGCCTGGCATCCGTTTATTGTTTATAAACCATGAAAATGACAGCTGCTGTTTGGCACAGGCCTCGCAGGGCCTCCTGCGGCGGGGCAGACGCGGGCACCAGAAGCCTTGCCTGGCCCAACCCAGCGGGGGCGCCCCACTCCGCTGGGGCCCCGAGAGAGACGTGGCACACTGGCAGGGGTGCGGGACACGTGAAGCATGCAGGAAGGAGAGGGGCACAGGGGCCTTGCCGCCGAGGGCTGGGGGGACCCGCACGGGTGAGCGGGGCGGTGTCCCGCCCAGGAGCCGGCCTGCGCCGCGGCCTGGTGGCGCATCAGTGGGGCAGAGGGCAGAGCTGCGGGCCATGCCGAGGGCCCGGGAGCGGGGCGCGAACCCTCCCAGCGGGGGAGGAGGAGGGGACAGGGGGCGGGGGCTCTTTCCAGGGGGGAGGGGCTCTTTCCAGGACGCGGTGGGGCCTGAGGGCAAGGGGCAGGGCGTGCGGCAGACTTGGGGGCGGGCCTGGGTTGGCAGGCGTGGAGGAAACGGGAACACCCACAGAGGCGAGCAGAGGAGAGGGTCCCCAGGTCAAGAGCAGGGCCCCGGGGAGACTCGGACACAGGGGCGGGGCGGGCGGGGCCACACGGGAGGGAGTGGGAGGGCGAAGCTGCCGGCGCGAGAACCCGGCTCCAGGAGGCGCGGAGGGCGGAGGGCGGAGGGCCGCGGCCCGGGGGGCGCCCGAGGAGGTCAGTCCAGCTTGGCGAAGCCCCCGATGGTGACTTTCCGCTCGGGCTTGGTGCCCACGGGCTCCTGGAGCTGCACGGCGCCCCCTCCGATGAAGCAGAATGCGGGGCACACGGGCCCGGAGCAGTCCAGGGGGCACTCGAGCAGTCCGCGGAAGGACACGGCGTCCAGGAAGGACACGCGGCCGCGCTCGTAGTCCAGGCAGATGCCCAGGCGCGGCGGCAGCGGCACGGTGCAGCCGGCCGCGGGGCCGTCCCGCCCGGTCAGCCCCGCGTGCGCGCTGGCCGCGGGCCCCAGCAGCACCTTGCCCATGCCCACGGTAAGGAAGGCGAAGGGTGGCGACGCCTCCACCGTGGCGTCCTCGGCTCCGCTGTCGTGTCCGCTGTCGGGGTCGTACCTGTGGGAGCGGCGATGGGGAGGAGGGTGTTGGGGGCGGAGCGAGGGAGCGGGGGCGGAGCGTGGGCGTGGGGGGGCGTGGCTCCGGAAGGTGTGATGTTGGGGCACCGAGTGGCTGGAAGGGGCGATCTGGGGGATCCAGGAGAGACCATGTTGAAGAGGCAGGGGCTGGGATGTAGGGTTGGGGGTTCGATTTGGCAGGAAGAAGGGATGGAAAGGGTATTGCACCGGTAAGAAGGGTGTTGGGGCGCTGGAAAGGCAAGATGCTGGCAAAGCGCGCCGCAGAAAGCAGCCTCACGGAGGCAGGAAGGTGGCAGGGGAGCCTGGAGCGGGGGACCCCGTGCTGGGGGAGGGGCTGAGGGTCGGAGAGTGCGGGAAGCGTGAGAGCAATGACCCAGGCCTGGGGACAGAGGGGAAGGAGGCCAGGCGGGTGACCGCTGGCAGAGAGACAGGGCGGGCCGCTGTCACCGTTGAGGGGTGGCAGGGGAGGGCATGGTGTCGGACGGGAAGTGTTTTGGAGACACGTGACACTGGGAGAGGCAGAGCTGGGAGCAGAGCGTGTCTGGGAGGGTGGTAATGGGGTGCGGGGAATAAGAGGGTTTGGAGATGGAACCTCTAAGGGGAGAACTTTCTGGGCGCTGAGAAAAGATGTGAGTGAAGGAGAGATGGGGTGGGGGAAGGGTGTGGGAAACGGGGTCTCCCGGAGGAAAGAGGCTGGAGAGATGGTGTCTGAGCCCTGAGTGACAGGTGGAAGGGGGTGGAGATGGCCCCGTTCTGTCGTCTCCGCCCCCAGCCACATACTGCTGCAGCCACCACCCCTCAAAACCCCTCCACTGAGCCCCAGCAAGCCTGGCTCTCCCCACCCTACTCCCAGCTGCACCCCTGCCCTGCCCCAACCCCCACCCACCCAGGGCCCGGAGGCCTGACCTGGGGCTGATGACGTCGGGAGCACCCTGGAAGCTTTCCTGCAGCTTGCTCTCCAGCCCCACGCCCACCTTGACCAAGTAGGAGGCGGGGTCCACGGCGCAGGCCCAGTAGCTGCGGCCCTGGGTCACGGCCACGTCGCCCAGGACCACGTCCACGCTCAGGTGGCAGCCGGTCAGCAGCCGCTCCGCGGCCAGCAGCAGGGGCAGCCCCGGGACGCTCCGCACGGCGCGCTGGTCCTTGCTGATGGCCAGCCGCTCGCGGCTGGTGCCCCAGCGGCCATCCAGGAAGAAGTGGAGGACTGGAATGGGGGCAGGGCGGGGAGAGACGGAAGGAAGGACTTCAGGGACGGACACGGGCACCGGGGACTGCGAGGTGTCAGCACACGACACTTCGGAGCGTGGAACACGTGGCGGGGATAGCAGGGAGTCCGGGAACGGGGCCTGGGGGCTGGAAGGGAGGCGTCCCCAATGGGCACGGGGCCCCATGGAGAGTTTGGTGACGGCTGGCGGGCGCAGGGCCGGTGTCCGGGCCCTCACACATGGCTCGCCCCGCGGACAGTCCCCACTGCTGTTCTGTTCCGCACGGTGACATCCCCACCACCATCTACTTACAGCTTGCCGCCCACACCTTGTCCTTACACCCGACCCCTACCCTGCTGTCCCCCACGTGGGTGGTGACGCCCCAGGTGCACACTGTCTTCTGGAGAGTCACCTGACTAACTAACGTTCACCTAGTCCTTGCCTGAGCCGGAAACACCGCTAAGACTTTACGTGTACAATTCACGTAGTTCTCACAACGGCCCTATGAAGTGAGTGTTGTTCATATCCCCGCCGAAGACGACCTTGACCTTCAGAGGGTGAGCGACTTGCCCAAAGCCACACAGGTGGCAAGAGGCAGAGCTGGGACTCGACGCCGGGCAGCCTGGCCCCGGCGCTGGGGAACGTGGCCCACCGCGCCCTGCTGTCCGGCCCGCTGCGGGTGCCCGGGTCCCCGGGCGCCCCGCCGTGCCACGCTCGGCCCACTCACCGGGCGCCGGGGGCGTGTGCAGGTGCACGTCCTCGCTGTACTCGCCGTAGCCGGCCTTGTTGCAGCCTCGCACGCGCAGCACGTACACAGAGCCCGTGTCAGGGTTCTCGAGCAGGGCGCTGGTGCCCCTCACCTCCTCCCGCCGCTGCCAGCGGGCGGGGCCCGGCTGGGCGGGCGCGTCCGTGCGCCGGAACTCGACCGTGTAGTGCCAGGCGGGCGGCGAGTGGGGTGGCAGCCGCCAGCACAGGAAGATCTGGTCGTAGGCGAAGGTGCGCTGTGTGTCGATGACGGGAGCCTCGGGCACTGTGGGGAGAGACAGCGGTCAGTCAGGGCCTGGCCACCAGCTGGGCACAGGGGGGGAGCGGCGGGAGGAGGGAGAGCAGCGGGGGCCGGGGGGTGAGTGTGGGTGAGAGGGGCCCGGGGAGGAGACCGCCTGGGCGCTGGGCAGGCGCTGGGCAGGCACCCTGCCTGTCACCCTGTCACTGTGGCTTTGTGTCATTTCCCCTTTCTGGGCCTCAGTTTCCTCCTCTGTCAGGTGTGTGGGGGGTATCAGACCAGATGGGGACCCTTCTTTCTACGGCCCCTTTTGTTCTACGAATAAAGGGGAGACTCGGGGAAAGGCCACTGGAACCGAGGCAAGACGGCGGTGAAGGGGACAGCGGGAGGGAGCTAGGTACTAGTCAGCAAGAAAGTGAGGGGCAGCAGAAGCCAAGCAAAAACTTGCCGGCACGGGATGAAGTTCAAGGCCAAGGGAAGGGGAGTCCAGAGGGCAAAGGTCATGAGGACAAGTCAGAAGGGCAAGGCTTAGGCAAACCCCTCGGAAAGGCGGCTGGCCCTGGCCCCGGGGACCGGGAGTCCGCTTAAGGCGGGACAGTGAGGGAGGCAGAGTGGGTGGCGAGCTGCGTGGGGGCGCGGGGCGGGGGGCCCGGCGGGGGGCAGGCCCCCGGGGCGGGGCGCTGACTTGCCTGGGGTGCTCCGGAGCAGAGTCCGCGGTGGCCACGCCTACAAACAAACAGAGGGAGAAGCAGCGCTGAGCGCGGGGGGACAGTGTGGCCGGTGCGCTGGGTGCGAGGGGCGGCTGGCCGGGCCGGGCGCGGGGAGGCCGGGAGGTCCCCGGTGGGCACTGCCCCCCGGGCCCGCTGCTGGGGAGGAGGGGAGGGAGGTTCTACTCGGGCACGGGGCCTGGCCGGCTCCTCACCTCGCAGGAAGCTCAGCTCTGTCAGCAGCTTCATCTCACGCCCCACGTCCAGCTGGCAGTGGCGGAAGGAGGAGCTGGCCGCCGGCCGGAACATCTGCAGGGCCTCCGTGGCCCGGGCGATCCTGGGACGGGGCAGGCGAGGGTCAGGCACCGCTGTCGGGGCAGCCTCCCCGCTCCCGGCCGCACTGGGCCCTCTGATCTGGGCCTCGTCCTCTCCCCTCGGGCCGGGCTCCCCTGAGCCCGGCTCTCCATCAGGTGGGGTCTGAGACACTGTCTTAGACCTCGGCTACACCCAGGATGCCCCCGCCCCAGCCCCGGCCCCCGCCCGGCCGCTCCCGCCAGGAGTACCTGTTGTGTAACTGCTTGGCGGCTTGCACGAAGCACGGCTGGTCTGTCTCCTTGAGCACCTCCTGGGCGTAGCCCACCAGCCCCGAGCCGTCCAGCAGGCTCCGGTGCTCCTGCAGCTGGGTGCCGAGCCGGGCCAGCCGCTCCTGCTGGCACTCCTCTATGGCCTGGAGCAGCGACGCCCGCTTCTCCTCCAGCACAGCCCCCAGGCCCCGCACCAGCTGCGCCACCTCCTCCTTGGCCTGCTGACCACTCACCTGCCCAGAGAGCGACACGTGCTAGCTTCCGGACGGCAGCGCCTGGGCCGGCCTCCTGCGGCCCCGTGCTATGGCTAGGACCGCGGAGGATCTGGGGAGACCCTACCCCCGCTTCCCACAGGGCCAGGCTCGTGGCTCCAGGGACACCTGCACACGCAGGTGGGCTCGGCTCCTGACCATTCGTGCCACTTTCTGAACCCGCAGCTTCACCCCTAAGGACTCCCCCAAGCAGCAGGGACCGTGAGTGCACGGGCCTCCGCTGGCATCTGAGCCATCCCGTTGCCCATCCCCACGGCAGCCGATTCGGGCAGCCCGGCGGGGGGCATCAGGGCCACCGCCGTACCCTGGCCCCAGGGATGTGTGCCATCCCCTCTGCTGTCCTCAGGCAGCAGAGCCCGAGGACACGTGAGCTATGTGCCTGGGGCTTTTCGAGCTCTCCCTGTCTTGTGCAATAGCCACCTTGTCCCCACTGTAGCTCCAGGCACCACCTGGCCTGGGACCCTAATGCTCCTGCCAACTTGGTTTAACCACACCTTGGCACGTCCTCGGACCCCCCACAGCCTTCCCGAGCTTGCGGCCAGGTGACTGGGCCAGGCCCAGGCTCAGCCCCTTGCTGCTCCGGGCCCAGGGAGGGCCCACGGCCACCGCCGGGCCCACCCTCACCTCGGTGTGCCTCACGGTCTCCTCCAGCTCACAGATCTGGGTCTGCACGGTGTCCTGGTTTCCCAGAATGTATGTCAGGCTCTTTGTCAGCTTGTCCTGAGGGGGGAGAAAGAGGAGGGCATCACGCCCGGCCCCGCGGGACCGGCCGTGGGGCGGCGGTGTGAGTGGGTGGGGGGGGGCGGGTGGCCGCACCTTGAGGGCCTGGTAGGCACTGAGCACCGGTGTGATCTTGTGCCCGCTGTGGGTGCGCCTCACCCGGCAGAGCTGGCAGACCAGCCGTTGGCACGTCTTGCAGTAGTGGGTCACCTCTTCCTTGTGGTCTGGGCACATCAGGCCCTGGGGACAGAAAGAGCAATGGCATCATCAGCCGCGGGGAAACGATGGGCCCATGGCGTGTGGTTGGGGGTGGACCCGCCAGGGAGAAGTCGGGGGTCCTGCCGGCACTGGCCAGAAGGGGGCGGGGCGGAGCAGAGCCGTTTCGGCTCCCCGGCGCCCCCTGGTGGCGCACACGGGCACCACAGGCAGCCTTCCCTGCGCCCTCCAGGCAGCGGCATTGCCCCTCCCTCCATCCAGCCGCCAGACGTTCGGTAATAGCATTAATGACGATCATTAATTTTAGCCTCGTGGTTAATAATTAACCTCCACCTCGTTTGTTGCCATATCCCAATGCCGAGAATAGCGCTAGGCACGTAGGTGCTTGGTAAATATTTGTCCAGTGAATAAAGGCACACAGACCTTCTCAGTTTACCATGAAAGTTCACAAACGTGATCTCGTGATCCCCTGAACAGCCCTGCGGGTGCGGGCAGTGCGGGGCATAAGTTATCGGCCTCCTCCATCAGGGAAGAGGGAGGCTCAGGATGTTCAAAGGTTTGTCCAGGGCCTTGCTCGAGGTGGTGGTGGCTACAGAAAACGCAGCTTGGCGACAGCACACCTCTGCGCCCCCTCCCATCCGGCTCCTCCACCATGGCCCTCCCCTCCCAGGCCCCGCAAGAGCTGGCTCACCTTGGGGCGGAAGGAGAGGGTGGGCAGGGTGGGCTCATGCTGGGCCTTCTGGGTGCCCCACGGGTGGAAGAGCTTGAAGCATTCATTGCAGAAGGTGGCTCGGCACTCGGTGCAGCCCTTGGTGGCCTCTAGCGGCGGGGGCTTGCACAGCTGGCACAGGATGGCGCCACCCACACTCACGCTCTGGCGGTAGCGCTCCACCACGCGCTCCAGGGTCAAGTTCCGGAACAGCCCCGCCAGGCCCCGCTCGCCCAGCTCCACATCACCCTGGCAGGCTGGGCACGGGAACGTGATCAGCTGGGGCTGCAGAGCACCTCGCTTCCGCCCGGGGTATGTCCCGAAGCCTGTGGGTGGGCCGGGGAGGTGGGGAGATGATGAAAATTAACGGGGGGCTGTGGAAGGGGTCTGTTCGGTCGAACAGTTAATCTCCACGCTGCCCCAGCTCAGATCAGTTATGGCAGCTGGATGAGCAGCATGTCCACCCCCTGAAAGACGGGCAGACGCCCCAGACCAAGGGGGGACCCTTCCCCCTTCCTGAAGGACAGCCCGGCATCCCCACCCCCACCCCCACCGCCAGGCCCCAGCCCCACCTGACTTGAGCAGCCGGTCCAGGCGGTCAGGCTTGGGGAGGGTCCTGCGGGAGAGCCGGGGGCTGCGGGTGGAAGGGGTGGAGGCAGGAGAGGTGGGCTCGGAGCTGGGGTCCCCGCCGTGGCCCGCATAGCCCTGCTGGCCCAGCACCTCGCGCGCACAGGCCTGGCACACGTTGTGGGTGCAAGGCAGCACCAGCGGCTGCTTGTACATCTCTTGGCACACCGGGCACAGCAGCTCCTTCTCCATGTTCTTCATGCTCGTCTGTGGGGGGACCAGGAGGTGGGGTCAGAGCTTGGACCCCCGGGCACACCTCGACAGGCCCCTCTGCCGTCTTAGAGACGGGGGTCTCAGACGGGGGCAGGACGAGCTACCTAACGCTTTTCCCAGCACCGGCTGGGCCTGGTTCGCAGACCCTCGCAGCGCGGCCTCTAGCCCTGGCCCTCTCCTGCGGAGCTCAAGGCCGAGGGAGGAGGACGACGGGTGCTCGGAGCTCACAACCCGAGTCCGTGCCTCCCGCAGGACCTGCAGCCCCTCTCACCTGGCCACTGCCCCCTCCCCCATCATTGCGACAGCCCCTGGCACTCCTCTCAAGGACACCGCCCATTCTGCAGCTCCGTGCGGACCCGCGCCCCCTTCTCTGGCAGCCCCGCACCCCTCCGTTCCCTCCCCCCACCGTGACTCCTCCTCATAGGCAGGCGCCGCTCCCTGTCCATCCATCCGCCGGCTCACCCGGCCCGTCTTCCTGCCGCGGCTCCGGCCTCCGGCCGCCCCAACCTCCATCCTCCATCCTTCAGTTTCCCAGACGTCTCCGCCGGTCCCCTGATGCTAACCCATTCTCCTGCGCCCGCCACCGCCCGGACCCCGCGTTCCCTCCCCCGGCGCAACCTGGCTAGCGGTGCACCCCTCCCCAACCTGGAAAGAAACGAGCGCTCCGCCTACTCGCCCCCTCCCCACCGGAAGTACCCCTCCCTTTCTCGGTGGCGGGGGTCCTCAAGCTATGCCCCACCCCCTCACCTCACCTTGGTCCCTCTCTTCGCAGCCATCCCGGTCAGGGGCGCAGCTGACACAAAGGAGGGAGGGACACGGAGGGAGGGGGGAGGAAGTGATGGGGGGGAGCAGGGTTGGCACCGCCCCTGGGAGAGCCGGGCACGGGTTGCCATGACAACCGCAGGAGGCTCGGAGGCAGCCGGGAGAGGGGGTGCGGTGGGGTGGGGTCTCGCGGAGCTGTCCAAATTGGGAACTATTCACTGGGGCGGCTCCCTCATCGCCCTCCACCTGTCCTCGGTTTCTTGGAAAAAATCCAAGCTCACACCCCCTCCTCACAACGCAGCCCCTCTGCCCTGCAGCCCCAGCCGCGGGGTGCACCGATGGCCGCGCCCCCACCCACCCGCTGCCCCCGCTGCCTCCGGTGGCTCTTCGTGCCTCACACCCCAGCACGGAGACGCCTTCACGGCACCCCCTCCGGAATGCCGCCCGGATTACCCACCCTCTCCTGCCTGCACCCCGACCCTCCCAGCGCTTTCTGCCATCGCCAGCCCGGGCCTGCACCCCAGCATCTCGCCGGATCCCCACCTGTTCAGGGTCCCGGCCTGCCCCGGACCGCTACGCTCCCGCTCCCCTGCCCCTCGACCCCACCTCGACTCACGCTGATGCGGACCAAAGCATCCATGATGGAGGTGAAGGTCTGCATATCCTCTCCCTCGGCCATGGTCCTACCATGCCCGCCCGCCCCCACGTGCCCGATCCCGGCTGCGGCTGCGAACCGCGGGCTTAATGCAGGAGCGCGGTGGGGGGTGTGGGGAGGGGTGGGGTGAGACATCACTGCGCATGCTCCGGGGACCAGCCTCGAGCAGCGCCTGTCGGGGTTAGGAGGTGGGAAACAGTTTCCCCCACGTGGTTCTCAGAAGGCGGTCGAGGGGGGGTGGGGGTTGGGTGACAGGGAACGGTATTTGAGGAGAGAACCGCCTCCCATGTTCGCATCCTTCACTGGCTCCTAATCTCGCTCATGTGAAGCGGGAGGATAGGTTTCCAGGGAGGTGGGCACCAGGATGGCAGGACTGGGTTTTGGTTTGGCCAAGAGTCTACGGGAGTTGTCGAGGCAGGGCTCACGGGGGGGAGGGAGGTCTGGGGGACACAAATGGCAGAGAAGACAGAGGCGGGCTAGAGGCTACGCGCCGCGGCCCCAGCGACTTGAAGAGTTAGGCGCAGCTCGCGCTGAGAGGCAGCGGATGCGCTACGGGCGGGGGACTAGGGCGGTGGCCAAGGGTGCGCTTTGACGCAACGTTTCCTCCCCGCCGCGAGAGGGCGCCACGCGCAGGCGCCGAGGGCGAGCGCGGAAGACGTCGGGGCAGCGAGCGCGCGGCCGGGCTGGCGCATGCGCACACGCACCGGCTCCCGGTTCGGCTCCGGTCTTTCGTGGCCAGAGGCGCCTATTGGACCCAGGAGCGGGCGTGATGGGTAACGGGACGCGCGGGATCCCGCGGACACACTGGTGGGGGTTGGAGTCGGAGCGGACCAGCTTTCCGGGTCCTCTCCCCGCAGCGCTGACGTGTCCTGGCTTCCAGGGGGCGGGCGTCTGCGCGGGCCCGCGGGGTGCCTGGCGCCCCGGGCCGAGGAATTCCTGGGGGTCGCCGTGGGCACTTGGGGAGAGGCTGCAGGCCCGCGAGTGCTGGGGATCCGCCGGGCCCTCGAGCTCCGGGATCTGCCGGCGGCCCCCGGAGGGAGGACCGCGCCTGACGCCACCTCTTCTCCCATCCCCTCCAGTGGTGGGCACGGGCACCTCGCTGGCGCTGTCCTCCCTCCTGTCCCTGCTGCTCTTCGCTGGGATGCAGATGTACAGCCGCCAGCTGGCCTCCACCGAGTGGCTCACCATCCAGGGGGGCCTGCTTGGCTCCGGCCTCTTCGTCTTCTCGCTCACAGTATCCTCCGTGCGTGGAGGGGGGCGAGGTGTTTGAGGGGAGCAAAGGCGGAGGGCCATGCGGGCTTGTGCCCCGCCCCCCAGGCCCCACACAGCTCTGCCCTCCTTGCACGCGCTGCTCCTTAATTCCCCCCACCCAGGCCTTCAATAATCTGGAGAACCTTGTCTTTGGCAAAGGGTTCCAGGCGAAGATCTTTCCAGAGAGTAAGTGAGAATTAGGGGTCGAGCATTTGAGCCCTCCCCTCCTCCAACTTCCCCCAACACGGTCCTGAGTGTCCAGGTCCTTGGAAGGTAAAGGTTGTTTCGAAGAAAATGCGTTAATAAGACTGGAAACGTGGGGGGCTTTTGAACCTAGCGCTTTCTCTGGCACCTGGAATTGAGCGGGGAGAAAAAGACTTCTAAAAGCAAAAAACTCGGTTGCCTTCTGGCCAGTGCCTGGAGGAGGTTGGAGGGGAGCAGGCAAGTTTTGCATCCATCCCTCCATCCATGGGGACGTGTGCTCTGTGGCACCGGAAGGAGCAGCAGGAAGCACGGAGTTCGTTGAGGGGTTCTGCTGTGAAACTGACCCAGTAGTAGCGAATTCTATTGGAGACGAATGTGAAGAGCCTAAGTATCAGAGGCACCAAGGTTCTGCGTCAGCGGGCATCCTGGCCAAATTAGGATAACTCAGATTGTTTTCTGTTTGAAATGATCCTCACGATTGCTCACGAGATTGAGAAGGGATGACTCAGGTATTTATGGAGAATTAAGTTTTAAGGCAAATTAGGGTCAGAGATCACCTAAGAAATGCCGCATGCTCAGATATGGACAGCGGTTGCCATCTCCTGCAAAGCCTCCGTCCAATAGAACCAAGGTCTGTGGCCATCGGCCTCCTCCAGGTCTTGCTGTCCCCACCGAGCCCTGTTGCAGGCCCCAGAGCTCCTTCCATCCAGCATCCCCCCCCCCCCTTCTCTCTTAGATTTGGTTTCCATGCGAATTTATTTGCTTCTGAAAGAAACCTGTGGTGTGGGTTAGGGTTCTTTGCCGGCCATGCCCTTCCCAACCAGGCAGTGGGGGTTTGCCCTTGCTGTCTGCCCTCCCACCTTCTCTCTGGCCCTACTCTAGGTAGTCTGAGACCCTTTCCTGCCCCCGGGGGTCTGTGTAGCCAGGCCCTCTGCCCTCCAATTTGTGTCCAGGGAGTGAGGCCCTCATTTTTGCCCCTGGCCAGTCAGTTTTATGAATTGATCCGTACAGGCTGGCTTCAGCTGGAAAGGCCTGGACCCTCTCCCCCTATATGGGAGCAAGCCTGGCCCTTCTGACTCTGCTGTCACCTTCCCCTTCCGCGGGAAGTGAGCCAGGAGGAGGAAGCTAAGTGATGTCCGAGGCAGAGCTGGTGATGAGCCTGTATCTCCTGCCTCCGTGTCCTGGGCATCAAGGCCACCGGAGGCCCTCCTGCCATGCCATGCCGTATCCCTTCAAGCGGGGTCCCTAAGATTCACATTTCGCCCTGATTTCACATACGATCCCAGGCTCACCTCCACCCTCCTGTCCCCTCTTGCCTCCTCAGTTCTCCTCTGCCTCTTGTTGGCTCTTTTTGCATCTGGCCTCATCCATCGAGTCTGTGTCACCACCTGGTAAGTGCCCGTCAGCTGGGTAAGGGGTGCAGCACCCTGTCCTTTGGCCCCGAAGCCTCCTGTGATGGTTCCAGCCTTCCCCATGCCCCGCCCCGTCTGTTATCCCTTCTCTCCTCTTCCCCACTTCCCAACTGTGAACCCGGTTCTTCGCCTGGTGCTGGTGCCGGCCCGAGGAGGGCAGGCTGGCGGCGTGCCTGCTGAGGCCTGCCCTTTCTTCACACCCTGCAGCTTCATCTTCTCCATGGTCGGTCTGTACTACATCAACAAGATCTCCTCCACGCTGTACCAGGCGACAGCCCCAGTGCTCACAGCAGCCAAGGTCACGGGCAAGGGCAAGAAGAGAAACTGACCCTGGATGTCCAATAAAGATGACTCTTTGTACCTCTGTGAGCTGTGATCAGCGGCGGCCCTCTTTAGCGGGTGCCCGTGCCGTGTGGGTGCGGAGCGCTGGGGCAGGTGCACCTGCTGGTCACCGGCCTTGGGGAAGGCGGGGCCTTTCTCCCTCCAAGGTTCATGTTTACCGAATATGGCAGGTACCTTGGCAGGCACTGGAGTGACATTTGCTTGTGTCACGTCATGGAAGAAAAGTGCTCCGATGACCTGCGGTCTTGCCCTCTGGGAAAAGGGGTAAAGGCTACAGTGCGGAAGGCCTGCCCATTGGGACTGGACCGCATCTTGGGACAAGAGAGGAAGGGAGGGAAAAGCCCCTCACCCGCACTCCCACAGGGTCCCACTGACACGTGGGGGGCGGGGGGCTTTGTCACTCCCAGCTCCGCACCCAGAGCAAAGGAGCCCCCTGCCCCTTCTGCCCCAGTCTCGGGGGGTCCCCACTGGTGTCGCCTCCGAAACCCATCTCTTCCGCCCCAGCGTGGAGAGACGCCCAGGGTTGACCCCTGCCCCCGCCCCTTCGTTCTGGTGCCTTCGTTTCCCTCTTGTCTAGTAGCCAAGAGATGAGCTTCCTGCATTTTAGCAAAGTGTCTAAGACGGTAGGGACAGGGCTGTGTCCCCGACGCCCGCCCTGCTGGAGGCGAGCGGTGTCGGCGCTCTGCTGCGAGGGGCACCTTGGCACCCTCTCCTGCCGGTGCTGTGGGCTCTGGGGTGCGCGTAGTGCCTGGGTTGGATTCGGATCCTCCAGTGCGGGATAGTGGGCAGGAGACTGCCCCAGAGCAGAAAGCGCTGTCCATGGGGTGCGCCTGAGGCAGGGAAGAAGGCCCCGCGAGGATGAGTGAGTCAGAGGGGTTCTGGTCAAGGATTGGAGCCCCCCCATCCTCTTGTAATTAGAAGCCTATCCCGACCCACCTGTTCCCATTGGTGGCAGGAGTCCCAGACCCTTTGACTCTGGGCGGAGGCGGGCGCGCCGTGCAGTTCACGCCGGACGCCTGCAGAGGGCGCCGTAAGCTCACGTCTCCGGGAGACTCACGGCGCTCTCCCTGCGGACCCACCCTGAGGGCTGCCAGGGTTGCTGCGGGGTCTCCAGGGGAAGCCAACCATCTGGGACCCAGAAGACGAGCTCCCTCGGGAGGGCCGAAGCCTGAGCTGGGTCTCCAGCTCCCCTAGGCTGGGAGCGGAGGCGGAGTTCAGCGGAGACCAGCGCTTCCCAGGGGAGATGCTGCGCTAGGCTGCAGCTTCTCTAGGGATGGGGCGGCGGCGGACGTCGGAACCTCGGGCTGTTGTCCGAAATGGGCCCTGGCCCTCCGAGGATGCTGGGCTGGTTCTGGGGCTGCACCAGACCTTGGTCGTGTCCTGACCTGGGGTCCCAGGCCAGGGGAGCGCAGACACAGCTGGGGCGCGGGCCTCCCAAGACGAGCACCAGGGTGGGCCAGGCCAGGGCAGGGTGGGGAGGAGCTGGAGAGCAGGTGCCAGGGCCAGGCCGAGGGATCTGATCGGGGCATCCGCTGCCACCCACGGCGTGGCCACCAGGGACAGCAGGTGGCCCGGGGATAAGGACCCGCTCCTCAGGGGATGGGGACATTTACGAGGCAGGTTGGCGCCAACCTGGGCCCTGTGTGCAGGCCGCCTGCACCTGACCTACCAATTAACCGTGGCAGGGGTTGCTCAGCCATCAGGTACGGGGGCGGGACGTCCGGGGGCTCCTGGGGACCTGAAGGTGAGCAGGGCAGAGGTGCCAGCCTCGTGGCCCTGGGACTCCTGGGGCTGTGCCGCCTTGGAGGCCGAGGCCCGGGGCGGAGGGGGCAGTCCCATCCCCGGGGGACGAGGGAAGCCAGATGTTTCCTCCCGCTCCCTCACACGTGGCCCCAACACCCGCGGCACCCGCCGCCGGCTCCGGAAGCGGGAGTGAGTGATGCGGGGGAGGGGTGCGGGTGTTGCGGGGGAGGCCGGCGGGCAGGGTGCTCCCTGGGGCAGCGGTGATGACGGAGGGCAGCGGGAAGGGGAGACGGGGCAGGAGGGGTCCCTGACCCGCAGAGGCCGCTCTCCTACGGGCGGCGCTGGCCCGCCGGGCACGCCAGAGGGGCGGGGCGGGCGTGCCGGGGCGCTGAGGCCGCCAGGCCTTGGCTCCCGCCCTTTCCGGCCCTTATTGTCCTTGGTGAGAACAGGACGCTGTCCCGTTCCCACTGCCCGCCCCCCCCACCAGCTCTGCTCCCCGGGGGCTCGGGAAGGATGTCGGGAAACAAGAGTGAGCCAGAGACTCGCAGAGACAGAGATGCCAAGAGACGCAGAGACGGAGACAAAGGGGAAGGGGCCGTCCAAGCGCGCATTGAAGCCATTGTGCGCGGCGGCCGGGGGCGCTGTGGGAACCGCGAGAGAATGGGAGGCTGGAGGCCCTGCCCTGGGGACCTCCGGCGGCCGCCCTGGGCCACTCCTCCCTGACTTAGGGTCACCCACAGAGCCGCCTCCTGGGCAGACAATGGCTCCAGCCCTCGTGCAGGCATGGTTGGTGGCACTTAATTGCGCAGCTTCATTGATACATTGATTTGTCTCCTTCCCGGCCAGGGCTGCTCAGGGGGCAGGAGGAGATCTTGCTCTCAAGCCTCACCCCCACCCCCACCCCCACAGGGCCTGCTGGCCACACAGGGGCTGCGCGTCACACTTGTGGCTGTGTTCCTGTCCAGGCAGAGGGGACCCCCCTCGCAGCCCCGGTGTCAGGCACCCACGTCACCTGGGGTGGAGGGCAAAGGGGACTGCCGTGGGCCTGCTGTTGGCCCCGCTGTCTCCCCCCAGCCTCTGTGACCGGGCTCAGGTGCAGAGGGGACATTTGTCCTCCCCTCTTAGCCGGGGGCCCGCAGTTCTCTGCAGCTGCTCCCCTAAACCGGCCTCCAACAGCTGGGGAGAGGTCCCGTCCCCTCCAGTACTGAGGCTCCAAATATGCTTTAAAGTGAAGAAACACTGAGGCGTGTTTGAAATGTTTCCATTGCTCAAAAGAACGCTTTTTAACAGGAAATCGTGATACGTCTGTGTGTGCGTCACAGGGCGCCACAGGCCTGAGGACACAGAGTCCTGTGAAAACGGGGACGTCGGGTAAATTGTGTGATCCCGTCTAGTTTTGTGCATGTTTGGAGATTCGCAGTGGAGGGTAGGCGCCTGGCCCGCTCGGCATCCAGCCCCCACTCCAGCCTCTGCGACCAGGGCCTTCTGACTCAGTGTCAGGGTCTGGACCGTCCCCGGTGGCCAAACCTGGGGCCTTGAAGTCAGACAGACCCCTGCTCCGGCTGGGCGCCAGCTTTCCGGGGGTGGGGTCCTGGGCAAGGCCGGTGACGTCTCCCCACCTCGCATTCCTCAGCTGTAAAACGTGGTGATGACGTCTATGGCATGTCGATGGCACTTCGGTGGCACTTCTATGGCTCTTCGGCGGTCAGACGGGACGAGCCTCGCTAGCAGAGTGCCCACTAGGTGTCAGGCAAACGCTGTCTCCCCTTTAATTGAGCGTGGGTCGCCCGCCAGTGGATGTGCTTTGTGCTTTACCGACATTGTCAAGTTCAACCCCCACGTCAGCCTTGTGGGGCGGCCACGTGCTGGGTGTGCTGGGTGACTTTACGTGTGGACTTGGCTGGGCCACGGTGCCCGGATAGTTGGTCCGACATTACTCTGGATGTTTCTGCGAGGGGTTTGCGTCGAAAAGGGGAGTAAAGCACACAGCCCTCCACGATGGGGCCTCGTCCAGCCCACCGAGGGCCTGCGCTGAGCGACAGGCTGACCTCCCCAGCAAGGGGGGAAGCTGCAGCGGCCGCACTTGGGGTGTGAGCTCCCGCCGGCCCGTCCCTGCACCTCCAGCCGGCTGGAGCCCCGGCCAGCTCCGTGCTGGAGGAAGGCACGGTTTCACAGTGAGGCCTGCAGACTCGGGCCGCGCCAGCCTCTGTAGCCACACGAGCCAGTTCCTTAAAACAAACAAATCTGGGTTCCCCGACGAATGCACCCATGTCGGTGAAACCAAACGAGGTGAGGGTAAGATGACCCACTAGGCACCTGTCAGTGCCCGCCACGCTGCTTACCCACGTGGCCACGCCACGCCACACCTGGGCCCCACCTCCTCGCTGACCGCTCAGCAACGTGTGCCTGGCCCACGCTCGCCCCATCCCAGCCCTGCCGGCATGTGCCACCCATGCCAGGCCAGCTTCCCCCTTGGGGCCTTCGGCTGGCTGTCCCCACGGCCTGGGACCCTCGTTCGGTGGACACCTGCACTTCTCCGGCCTTCGCTTCATCCAGGTGTTCTTGCAGGTGGCGCCTTCTCCGAGAGCAGGGGACCGTGCCGTGTGGCAGCGCACCCTGCCCCGCGAGCCCCTTCCCCAGCTGCGGTACCCTTCACTGCTTCACCCACTGAGTATTAACTCGAGTGCTTCCTGTCTGTCTCCCGCCAGGGAATTCGTCTGTCTTGCTCTCCCGAACACTGCTCGAGGTCTCAGAGGTGCTCCTCACGTATTTGTTAAAAGGAGAACCAAGACGCCACTGGCAACACACCGCTGTCACACTTTGGGCTCAGCTTCCACTCCGCCTCGAAACGCAGAATCCCTGGGGGGCTAAGCGCTCCCCTCAGCCGCCAGGCCTGCTCCGGTCCCTCCTCCCAGGCTATCTTCCCGTCCCATCGTGTCCCCTCTGGCTCACCTCCCCTAGGAGACACTGACCCTCCGGCCCCTGCTCCCATCAGCCGCAGGATCTCAGCTCCACCATTCCCTCCAGGAGCCTGGCTGTAATTCTCTAAGTATGTCTTTCTGTTGATTTCGTGTGTGGCTGTCCTTGTCACCCTGATGGCACTGTGGGCGCCCTGAGAACAGGGATGGAGTCAACACAGCCTGACCACCTGGAACCTTCCCCGCAGCCAGCAATCATCTCGGTACCTCTGGGTACGCACACGGAAAGCTTTACTGCCTGCTGTGACCAGCACGGGCACACGTGGGGGTCGCCTGCTCCTCTCAGGGGTGAAGCTGCTGACCTGAGGGCCCAGCCCCCCAGCACAGATACTTGGATGGGGTCCTTCATTGCCCGGCCGGGTTTTCCAGCCCCATCTCCTGTCACAGGAAGCCGTCTTTGTCCCAGAGACGGGCTCCGAGGGTGACTCACGTTGACTCTCACGCGTCTGTGCTTTTGTGCAGGTCTTCCCTTCGCCTGGCATGCCCTGCCCCCCCCCCCCGCCAATGACTCTTACTCACCTTTCCAGTACTAACCTGGCATTAGGCCCCCGCGAAGCCCCCCCCAACCCCCAGGCAATTCCTTCCGGATATGGAATGTCTCTCCCTCTGAAACCAAAGCTTGCAAAAACAGCAAACCCCAACACACAGGAGCTTAGCCATGTGCAGAAGTAACTTACCTCAGAAGGTGGTCTGGGAATGATGGGAAGGGGCGGGGCTCACTCTGCGGGGGTTAAGGGGCGTCTTCAGCCCCAGATGTCACTAATAACAGCCATTCATAACAAGGAGAGCGACTGACATTCACTGCGTGCTTCCCAAACGCCACACGCTGTTCTCGGTTGCCAACCTACATTATATTCATTAATTTGGGAGCAGCCCTACGAGGGAGCATCAATCATTGGTCCCATCGTGCAGCTGAGAAAAAGGGCTCAGGGAGATTGCGTTACTTGCCCGAGGTCACATAGCTAAGCACAGGAAAGAGCCAGGACCCAACTTCTGGACAACTGGGCTCTAAAAGCCCACACTTTAACCCCTAACCTGTGCTGCTCTCATACCCTGCTCTAGTCACGTGTTCTGTGTCCTCCTGTGGCAGCAGAGGGGTGAAGACCTGCCAAGGAGCTGGGACCATCAGACTCTGCTGGCTTTCGTCCAGCACTGGCCAAGCCCAAAGACCTCGCGTCTGGCAGAAGAAGCCTCTGGAGCAGTTATCGTTCCTGGAACCCGGAATGCCGGGTCGTTTTTTTCCGGAGACCACGAAATCCTAACCTCTCCTTCCGTCTGTCCGTCATCTTACACTTACTGAAGAAGGCCCGCTGTGTCCCCTGCACTCTCTTTGGTCCTGAGAAGAACCGAGCAGGGAAACCAAAACCCTACAGCTTGACATAGCAAGTGCCATCTATGAGAGAGAGGCCGTGGGCGCTCGGAGAAGGAAGACGGTGACCAAGCCCGGGGGACAGGGCCAGGGCCCAGGAAGGCCGGTTGGAGGGCACGATGCCCCAGCTCGGCATCAGGGAAAGAGAGACCCCAGTTTTCTTTCCACATTGAATTTCACCTTTAATGCACCAGGAATTAATTTGGGGATAAGGTTTTGAGGTTGAAATCGAACTGAATTTACTTTTTCAAATGCTAAACCAGTTGCAAATGGTTTTTAAGTAATTCATCTTTCCTTCCTTGAGACGATGTGTCTCTCCTATGCTAAACGGGTATACATTTGATCTATTTCTCCACTTTGTATCATGTCCCATCGATCTCTGGAGGGAGGTACTCTATCGCAGTGGCAAAATTTGCAGGCTCCAAAGTCAGATGATCTGAGGCGTGCCTCGGGTTCTTCATTTGTGAAGTGGAGATAATAGCATGTACTTCATACGATGACTGTGAAGATGGAAATGCAATAATGCCCATAAAGTACTCATTACAGAGCCATCAATTGATGGGTATCAGCTGCCATGATGATCCTTATCTGCCCACTCCTGGACCAGCGACTCAGGACGGTGAAATCACTAAGCACATAGCTTCGAGCTGATGGAACAGCTCTGCTCCTTTCTGTCTGCGTGGCCTTGGGCAAGTTACTTATTTTTAACCATCTCTCCGCCTGAGGTTTCCTCACTCAGACAGGGAGATGTGAAAGTACCTGCTGCAGCGCGTGGTGAATATTAAACCTGACAGCGTCGGACAGGGCATGACGCAGTTGTCCCTCAATGAATGTTTATCCTTCTGATTATTACCGTGGTATACTTTATACTTTCTTATCTGCTTTTACGTGCTGCAGCCCCTTCTCATTATCTCCCCCAACCCCCAGCATTTTCTGGGGAGCGGCAATGGTTTGGAGCCAGGTCTACTATGGGTGAATAAAATGGGATTTCTACAAATTTCTGCAAAGCTGACGCCCAAACCCTGACCTGCTTTGAAAGTCACGTGCCCTGCGAGGTCTTGAGTGAGTAACTAGGAAGATTTGGGAGGAAACGGGGATGGGAGTGGGGGTGGGGCTTCGATGTTCATAGAGCAAGTTTTAAAAATGTTTTTATTTTATCTTAATTCTTACTTTAACAAAGGAATTTCTATAGTGTAAAAACCCAACTAGTTCTACAAGGCGTCTACCATTTTCTCATCCTTATACACGCTCATCCAGAAAGTGCTCTCAAGGTGTACGGTGGCTGATTTTGGTGCTTGCCTCTATATTTCTAAATAACACACACACACACACACAAACACACACACACACACACACACACACACACACACACATATATTTTTTGTCTGTCTTAGATACAATCAGCCGCCTGCCTGCCTCGGAAGATGAAGATATGGTTCTCTCTAATCCTGACTACTTATAGGTTCCCCACCCCCACCCTCTCAATTCAAATACATTCCAATTTTTAATTAAACCTTGTTTACGTTATTATAGCTGTGAAACTATTCTTCACAGGAGTTATGTGGTGTTTGTACTAAGACTCTGTAAATCTTTAAGGACTGCTTTTGTTAATTAACACAAAGGGCTGAGAAACTTCCTTCTCTAAAACCTTAGTCACACACTTCGGTATTTAAAATTGATCAGGCGGTGAGAACAGGATGTCCCACTCCTGCCTGGCGGTCTGAGCCACGTGGATGCAAAGCTTCAGATGATGGCGTTCTGGACACGACAGTCTCGCTTTACCTTAATGATGTAGTTATCTGTTACACAATTGTCTAAAATTATCCTAATTTTGTGCTTTCCAAGTGGACCTTCAGTCCAATTCTCAAGCCAGGCTTGCTGTTGGTTCCCTTGCTGATATCTATGCTTACCTCGAACTGATTAGACAGAACAACGCTTTCTTACATATTACCTAAACTCCACCTTTGTTATGTGCTGTTTTGGCCTCGGATGACCCCTTCTCTGCACAGTTCCTCTGGTGTGTGTTGTCAGTAAACCTAGTTCTGTCCCACAGACAGTTCTCTTCCTAGTAGTCTTTACTGGGCAGGCTTTCATCCATTCTCTTTCCTTTCTTTTCTAGTTCTTTGCTTTCCGGGAAGTGGATACCTGCCTGACCTTTTTTCTCCACAGGGTTGTCTACATACCTATCGCGAATTCGACCGCCAGACTTTGAAAGATGTATAGCCTGTCTCTCAAGATCTTAAACACAACAGGTAATTCCTCTGTTCCCACACTTATTTCCCTTAAACTCGACCTCCCGGAGCCCCCCTTTCCCCGGCCCCAAACTGTACCCGCTGCTTCCCTGCGTTTCTTTTTAAAACTATGATACCCTTGGTTCTAACACCTGTCTCAAGGCATCATGGCTGGTGGTCAGGGCCTCGGTCTCCCTGACTCCTCCTTTCCCCCTCCACCCCAGGAGGGGCCGAGTGTCTTGATATCTCGGTTTCTCCAAACTCCATCATGAGGCTCAAGAAACGTTCCAGTGAATGGGAGTAAAGAAACGAATGAACCAATGGGATTTCTATGGAGAAGTGACGTTTAAAGGGAACAATATTAAATTCCCACATTGTTGCAACGTGGTGGCCTCAGGTTTTCTGCAAGCCCGACGCAGGCTCGGAGCGGGGTCGTGAGGGAGCGAGACCCGGGTCGCGAGCCCCGCGGACGCCGCCAGGACTACAACTCCCAGAAAGCCGCGCGGAGGCGGACGCGGAGCCGCGGGGACTTCCGGACGTGACGTCAGGGCCGTGCGGAAGGGGAAGCGCGCCGCCGCCGAACGTGGAGGTTGCGGGCTGAATGGAGACGCCGAGGAGGGCGAGAGGGATGGCGAAGCGGCCCTAAAGGTAGGTGAGGCGGAGCGCGGTGGCGCGGGGCGGAGTGGGTCCCCGGTGGAGCGGCGGTCGCGGGGCGGAAGGACCTCGAGCTCTGTTTCTCTTCCCGCAGCAACCATGACGAAATTAGCGCAGTGGCTTTGGGCGCTGGCGCTCTTGGGCTCCGCCTGGGCCGCCTTGACCACGGGGGCCCTGGGCCTGGAGCTGCCCTTGTCGTGCCGGGAGGTCCTGTGGCCTCTGCCTGCTTACTTGCTGGTGTGCGCCGGCTGCTATGCCCTGGGCACTGTGGGCTATCGCGTGGCCACTTTTCACGACTGCGAGGACGCCGCCCGTGAGTTGCAGAGCCAGATCCAGGAGGCTCGAGCCGACTTAGCCCGCAGGGGGATGCGCTTCTGACACCCTTCCCCATCCCCGCCCGGACGGTCCCCCGTCTCTCCCCCATTAAAGAGCGAGCGTACTTCCTAACTTCGTTTAGTTCGAGTATGGAGAATGGGAAGTGTGGGTTCTGAGTACCAGCTGGGAAAGGCGGACGAGGAGGCAAAGACCCCTTTTCAGAATCTCAGGATGGGGATGTCGTTTCACTTTTGTGGTCCTTTTAACCCCGTCGGGAAGTTCTTGAAGCCTAACTTACATTCTCCTTCATAACTTCCAAGGCCATTCTAGGTCTTCCCCAGGTTGCTCTGGTTCTTGCAGATACCTTTCTGAGCCAACCCTACCAGCCCGAGAATAATTGAATGGGGCGGTATGCCCCGCCCCCCACGCCGCCCCAAGCCAGGTGGGTTGAGAATCACTGAAGAGAGAATAAATAAGCCTTGCTGGGCAGGGGTATAGAACAGTTTATTTTAAGGCACATTCTAAGGATTTCACCCCAACCTCTAAAATTAAAAAATATAATCTTTAGAAAATAAGTGCTTCATCTTCCCCATCCCATCCAGTCTTCTAAGTAAAGCTTTCTTTGGTCCGTTGATTCAAAGTTCTCTTTCTTTTCCATAAGCCACGATACCTGTGGAGCTGGTCAGCAGGAACAGCTGAAACAAGGAGCTCTCTTTGGTACCAGGTTGGCATTGAGGTGCCTGGTGGTCAGGTGACCTGCCTCAGGTTTGCAGGAGCTGGTAGTTCCTGTCTTGCTCCTGAGGGTACTTCCAGAAAAGCCAGAGGCGAATGAGGCTGGTGAGGATTCCTGGAAGGTTGGGCACCTGGAATCACAAAGGTGGTTATGAGGCGAGGACCTCTCTTTCCACCTGGCACCCCTGGCACCCCTTCCCAGTGCTGCTCACCATGATGTAGGGATCTCTGAGTCGAAACCCGTAGAGGGTCCAGGAGGCGGAGGTGAGGAGGGTGGCGATGGTGAGTGAGAAGGAGAGCCGTTGGGTTGATTTAGTCTGGATGACTTTGGCCTGGGGGAGAGGATGAGACATTCGGAGCCCAGACACAGCAAAGCTTCCACGTTGTCTGAGTTTCCTCCAAAGTCAAACGTGCTCCCTGGTCTTGTGACCCCGCCTTTCCCTCCTGCTCCCCACCTCTGTGGAGCCTCACCGTTATCTCTCCCGCCGCCTCCCTGGACACCCTCACTCACCAAGTCGGCCAGTGGCGAGAGGTACATACTGATGGTGAAGACACTGCAGAAGAGGCCCAGCTGCTGAAGCCTGGCCTCGGTGTTGGGCACCAGGAGCCAAAAGTAGCCAAAACCCAGGAGGAGGACCCCGAGCAGGGCTGCGGTCTGTAGGAGCACAGCACGCTGCCGGGGAGGGAACAGCCTTACTTCCGGATGGGCCAGGAGCCCTCTCTGGCCCTCTCCCCTGCCACAGTGCACCCTTTGTCTAAGCCTCCGGTGTTGCACCTGTCACAGCCTTTTCCCCAGCAGTGACCGCCCACAACATTGGAGGTTGCTCGGGAAGGGAAAAATACCTTTTTGTGAGCATAGTATATACAGTAGGAGCTTAATAAATGCTTGCATGATTGAATAGGGAAGTAGAGCAGGGGGCCTTGGCTCTGGAGGAACTTTGGAGACAAAAGCCCTTCCCTGCAGCTCGCTGGGCAGCAAGGCTCCACCGGCGGGCAGAGCTCCCAGCCTTGCCAGAAGAGGGGTTTGTGTGAGTCTCAGACTGGTTTCATGCAGGGAGAACTGCAAGGCTGGAGGGGCCTTCCAGGAAAAGGTGGCAGTGCCAGCGTGTTGGACTTCTAGGAAGCAGTGTTTGTCCTGCCAGCAGGGCAGGGCATGCAGCCGAGGGGGTGGTGGTGCAAGGGAGAGCGTGTACCTTCCGGGGGCAGTAGTGCAGATACGCCGAGATGTACAGGGTCTGAAGCACAGCACCCACGGCGTTCACGACGATCAGGGTCCCGTCTCCCTTCAGGGTGCCGTAGCTCAGCCAGCTCAGGTTGCTGCAGGGTGCAGGGGAGGCGCAGTCGCCCGTGGGGTCGTGGGAGGGGGACCCGAGTCTGCCACGGGCCTCGCCCTCCCCCACCTCCCTCAGACCGCCTGTTCCCGCGGTCGCCCCTCTCACTTGACATCCGTGGTGAGAAAGGGCAGGAACTGCACATTGTCCACCCTCCGTGTCATCCGCATGTGCCTGAGGTCCGAGCTGTAACGGGGCCCCGAAGGCGGGCGTGAGAGGGGAGGGGAATGCCAGGCTGCTGGCGAGTGGGGAACCCCAAAGCCGTCATCCTCCGGGACGACTGCAGACCCCCGGCCCCGCCCTCAGCTCCCTTGCCTTCAGGTCTAGTGACCGGCCCCGCCCTCGATCCCGGCCCCTTCGACTCGGTTCCACTGTGACCCCGGGTTCCGGATGCAGCCTGGGGCTGCGGCCACGTCTCCGTCCCCCGGCTCCTTCCTGACTCCCGGGGAGCCCCAGCCCGCCCCGCGCGCTCTCACAGGCCGGTGGAGAACATGCCGAGGGTGAAGAGCACGCAGGCCCCGGACAGCAGCGTGTCCGCCACGCCGCCCGCATCCATTCCTCCCGCAGCCGGCTCCCGCGCTCGGCGCCACCGGCTGGCGAGCTGGGCGCCGGCCCGCGACGCCGGAGCCCCGCCCCCTGCGCCAGGGCCCGCCCCCCGCGCTGGCCCCGCCCCCGGAAGCTGAACCGGAACCCGCCCGGGACGTCAGGCCGGAACTCGTGTCCCGACCCTCCGGCGCGCCGCCGGCTCGCGGGGCCCCGGTCCTGACGTTCCCCTCCCGGCCTCGGCCGGTCCCCTTCTCAGGGCTCCCCACTCTCTCCCTGAGTCACCTCGATCCCCAGCCTCAGCCCTCCCACAGGCCTGCGCGGTAACCTCTACACGAGCCAGCCGGACCCGGCCGGACTGCTGCGCGCTCCCCATCCCGAGCCAGGCCAGAACCTCCGTGGCCCAGGGCTCGGGAGGTCCCCCCCCACATTTTGCCGAAGCCTTTCCCAGTCTGTGCCTTGAATAACAGCGTTTGCCAGGAACCTCCCGTGCCCTGGGGTGCTCTCCGCCTTCAGCCACACCGCTAACTTGGCGGGTCCACCGGAGCGGGCATCCTTGACCCCCTAGTCCAACCCAGCCTGCTGCTGGGAGCTTCCCCTCCCCGCTTCCCACGCGTCTGTGGGTGGGGCCGCGGGGCTGGCATCAGGGCTCCGCCGACGTTGGAGGGCTGCCCAGACTGCCCCGCGTGCCAGAGCCCAAAGCCCAGCGCCGCGAGCCTGGGACCGGGGCAGAGGTTGGGCAGAAGAACTTCCGGGCTGGGGGGCAGCCCTAGAGCCCGAGAGATGGTGTGGGAACAACGGTGGGGGACAACCTTGGGGGCTGGTATTCTTTCCAGAGAGAGGGGAAACGATTCAAACCCAGTTGCCACTGGTGTCGCACACAGCAGAGACTCAGCGGTCAAGTTAGGACGGAGAGGTGGAGGAGCATGTCCAAAAAACCAAATGTATTGTTATATTTGTATAAAAAAATTCCAGTTGTATAAATCAGCGGACACACCACAAGTGTATATACACATCTGTACACGTGGGCCCTGCCCGTCAGGCTACACTCCAGGCACAGACTGGGCACATGGGCGCTGCCCTTATGGCTCCACTGGAAGTAAACAGGTTGGCACAGCCCCCCTGCTGGCGCCGGTCTGGGCAGTGCTGCCCCAGGATGGGGGAGGGCGCAGAGGCTGGCGCAGACCTCGCCAGGGCCGCTGCACAGGTGCAAGGCACCGGGTGGGCCCAAGCATCCCGCCCCTCCTGGCACCGGCTCCTTGGCAGGAAACTCTTGCTTTTCACTTTTCCTTCGCTCAGTTCGCGCGGCTCTCTGGGAGGGGCGTCTTTTCCAGCTCGGTGTCCACCGTGTGACGCATCCTTACAGCTCTGCCCCGACAGCGCAGTTCTGAGGTCCATGTCTGCACAGCTTGTTTCTTTGGCTTAAGGGCAGGGATGGCGGGGGAACGACTGTCCCCACTTCTTTGTCCATCCCTCTGAGGTGGTGGCAGGGGTGGCACTGCCGGGCCTGCTGTCCTCCTCCTTTGGGTTGAACCCTTAATACTGACCCGTTTTGAGGCTGCTGGGCAGCAGCTTGTGCGTGTGGTGGGAGTGGTTCCCAAGACTGGGGCTTCCGGAGGGACACTGGGACAGGTGAGGGTGGCTGCCCCTGCCTCCTGAGCCCAGTTCTGATCCTTAGGCGGGAAGTGGCGGACACCGTCACGGGGTTTGCAGCAGCAGGAAAGGCAGGAGCAGCACAGCCCAGGCCAGCGGGGAGAGGCGGGGGGCCGCACTGTGCCCCACGCTGTGGAGGACCTGCACCTCGGGGTCGTCTGCAAGGGGGAGGGTGGAGGCTTCCGGTGAGCGGGCCCACTGCCCAGAGAGGTTTCCCCGGCCCTGCCTGGCACCCCCTGTACCCCCAACCGCCTCTGGCACCCCGACCCCCTTCTGTGCCCCAAGCCCGCTTTGCTCCAGCCACCTACCTGCTGGAAGTCGCTTCTCCTGTGGATTGGCGTGGGCCTGAGGACTGTGAGCTACAAGACAGGGGTGGCCGAGGGTCAGGCAGTGTTCCAGGGAGGCAGAGGGCTGGGGTGCTGGCTGGGCCGGGCAGTGAGACTCCCCCCGCCCCGCCACCGCCCCCCGCAGACCACTGGGCCAGGCCCAGCACAGGCATGGAGGAGAGGCCCACAGCGCCCTGACACTCACTGATTTTGCCACTGACGGTCACCTTCAGCCTCAGGCACCTGTCTTCTTGGTGGGAGATGGGTTTGGCTGCAAGACAAACCCACAGGGCGTTAAGGAAGGGACTTTTGTTGGAAGAAAGTAGAAGCTCAGACGCCTGGGTCCTGTCACCCTGCTCATCGTGATCCCCCCTCCCTGCTCCTCGGGCGTCGCTGGGTGTCGCTTGCTGCCCATGTCCAGACCAACCCCCCTCTTTGGAATAGCCCTTGGCGTTGGAGATGGACGTAAAAAGAACACAGCCGGTGCCCTCCCCACAGCCCAGCGGTCACTCCTCCCAGCCGGAGGTTGGGGGAGGCCCGCACTATATGCTCTCCCTACCCAGCCATTTCGTATGCCCCCTGCCTAGACCCCACCGACAGGGGAGGCCACGGCTCTCCACGGCCCTCAGGGTCCAGTCCGGACTCTGTGGCTCGTCTCAGGCCCTGTGGTCTGCCCCGTCCACCCCTCAAGTTCCTATCTCCCCACTTCCAAGTGTCCCTCCTACCCTAGCCAGGCTGACCATACGCAGTTCCCTGAAGAAGTGTCCCTTCTGCACATGTCCCCTCATTCTCGGCCGGCTCCTCTGCTTGTCCGAAGCTCCGGGAAGCCGGGACGCCTCCTCTGAGCCCCCGAGCCCGGCAGAGTCCAAGGTCACTTTACCGGGGCCCCTGTGCTCCTGTCTGCCACACCGTGCTGTCCTAATGGTCCGTTAACCTGTGTGTGTCTCTTCCCAGCCTCTTTGAGGACAGGGACGCCCTGTGCCTGCCGTGCCACGCAGAGTGCCCCGACCCAGCGACGCTCCCTGTACGTCCGTACCGTGGATGAATGAAACAGAAGCCAGGATTGGGAGGGGACCCCGCTGTGGCCCGACACTCCGCCCAGCGGGCGAGCCGCGTGTGCCTCCCGCCAGCGGCACCCCCCACCCCGCATGTCACCCGCGTGCGTGCGTGCGAGTCCCGGGCACTCACAGATGTAGTAGTAGCTGTGGCCCTCCTTGAACTCCTTGCCCAGGGTGAAGGGCGTGAAGCGCTGGAACTTCTCAGACAGCTTCTCCGGGCCGTGCCTGGCGCCGGGCCGGTTGCACACCCAGCGCACCTGGGCCTTGGACTGGGGCTGGCACAGCTGGTACTGCTCGCGCTCCACCAGGTACAGCGTGTACTGCTCCATGTCGGCGTCCGCCACAGAGCCGGGCTCGTAGTGCGGGCAGATGAGGTCCAGGTAGTCGCCCAGGCGCACGTGCACCGTGTAGTCCTCGCTGTGGAACCTGGCACGCGGGGGGGAGAGACCGGCCCCTCAGAGGCCCGCCGAGCCCCGGGCCCCCCGCATCGCACGCCCGACCCCACACAAAGGCGCTTCCACAGTCGCACCTCCCAATTTTACCGGTCTCCATCTCTTAAACATTTCCCTCCATCGTCAGCATCCACCCCCACCATCACTGTCTCCCAGAATCCTCTGACTGGTACCCACTCGGCATCTCAGGCGTTTCCCATAATGCCCCGAGGCTGACCTGAGGGGCTTCTAAGTCTCCCCTGAGCTCGCTCATCATTCTCGCTGCCCGTAAACAGTTCCCCAAATCTGCTCTACCAGCCGACCCTTATGTGCGGTTACACTTCAGCCCGAGACCCCACCAGCCCTGTCCATCCTTCTGTCATTAGGAGCCAGGGACCCTGTCCCCGTGCCCCCAGGCCGGCCCCCAGGCCAGTCCCAGAGCAGTCACCTCCCTCCTCCTCTCACTGCATCCCTGACCCTGGCCCTGCGGACATGAGAAGTATCTCGCATCTCTCACCTTCACTGTCCCACAAACCCCCCCAGAGATAAGGCCAGACTCCTTTGAGTTAAATCGCTGTCATCAGTGCATTCATTCTCGAATCTCTCCTTCCCGCTCTCAGACTGTATGCTCACGTGTCCCCATCCACTTCTCTCAAAGCACCCCAAAACACCCCTGTCCCTTCATCGGCAGAAGCCACACATTCACCTCCCCGGAGGTGAGCCCCAGAACCCAGAACCGCTGCAGGACTCAGATCTGAGGCCGCCTCTCCCCTCCCCTCCTCCCGAGCTGGAGCCAGCTCCCCTCCCCCAGCCTGTTGCCCCCAGGCTCCACAGGCTCCAGCCTGACTGCCCACCCGCCCCTCCCCCCAGCTCCAGACACCTGGCTCCAGTCTGGGTGGGGTCCCCGTGCGGGGAGAAGTGCCTCCCACCTCCCTCTCCGAGCTGGTCAGCTTCTCCGAATTCCCCGAGCCCTGCCAGCTAGACACTCAGCAGAGCTGGCTGCCAGCTCTCTGCAAACCAGAGCCCTGGGCATGGCGGCGGGGGGGGGAGGGGCCGGAATGAGGCCAAGAGGCCTGAGGTGGGCACCCGCTGCCCAGTCAGCAGGAGCCCTAAGAGGCCTGGCCTTGCAACGGCATGCCAGGGCTCAAGCTGAGCTTACCAGGGCCCTCCCCCAGCCGGGGGAAAGTGACAGAGAGAGGAGAGGGAGGGGAGAGGGAGGGGGAGAGAGAGAGTGAGGGAAAAGGAGTGGGGGGAGAGGAGAGGGAAGGAGAGAAAAGAGGGGGAGAGAAAAGAGGGAGAAAGAGAGCGGAGGGAGGGCGGGGAGAGAGGGGAGCAGAGAGGCTTTTAAAATTCCTCTCTGGAGAGATAAACACAGAAGCCATTTCAGAACAGGTATTTCAGCTCTGGGCCTGGCGTCTTCCCCATCCCCGTGACGGGCACTGACTCATTCCTCACCCACCTCTGCCACCCGCCCCAGCACTCATGAGAACCTGTAACAATGTACCTCGTCAGTGTGGACAGCCCCTAGGGCCCAGGGATGGCGCAGGGCCCACCTGCCCCCGGCTGGGCGCTGCGGGCAAAGGGAGCTGGCGGGTCAGAATGGCGGGGTGCCTGCCCCTCTGGCTTCAGTGCCCAGCTCGGTGGGACTGCTCTTCTTCCCATGCTGCCCCCCCCCCCGCAGAGATCTCAGGGCAGATGCCCACCGCCCTGAGTCACCCATGCCAGCCTCATACCCGCCCAGCTCACTGCCACCTCATCTCTGCCCCCGAGCTGGGCCCGGTTTGGCAGCCTGCGGACTCCGTCCCGGGCTGGCTCCTCTTTCTCTGGGTATGGGAGGTGAGTGTGCTGGCCAGATGGGCAGCAGAAGTGGTGTCTGGTGGGCTCCCCCCGCCCCAGCCCCGTCTCCGGGGTTCAGTCTGGTCCACTTAGCGCCCTTCTGACTTGCTCTCCGAGTGGGAAAGGGGGGGGGGCAAGGAAGAGGCTCCTTCCTGAAAGAGAGGAAACCTGGGAGCTTGGGAACGGAAAAGGCCGGGGTCCTCCCCTCCCTCCTCACGCCTTCCTGTCCCCTCCTCCTCCTCCAGCCAACACCTGGCACAGGCATAAACAGGGACTTTGCTCTGTCCCACTCGGACGAGACTGGGTCAAGGAAGCACGGAGCGGGCAGCAAGGAGCAGGGCAGGGGAGGGCCGGCGGGCAGGAGGGCATTGCCCTCTGGGGTTGGCAGCTTTTTGTCCCCTCCCCACCCAGCGTGCCACAGACACAGACCCCGCAGCGGACATGCTGCCTCCCGGCGGGAGGGAGCTGGCCCAGTGTACTTCTCAAGGGCAGTGGGGGGCCGGTGTGCTGGGGCCGGGGGTGGCCAGCGGAGTGTTTTCCCCTGACCCCAAACTGACCAGCCCGCCTCTCCCTGCTCTGCTCTACCCCCTCCCGTGTTCCCTGAAAATATTGTTCCCATAACTTCAGAAAACTCAAGGGCAAGAACAAAGGGTCCCAGGAGCTACTTCCAGTACCATTTGCCTCGAAGCCCTAAACCTGCCCAGGAGAAATTAACTGCTTCCTGCCCAGAGCCCTCCAGACCCTTTAACCACTGCCATCCCTTCTGGATCTTTCTCACCATCTCCCTTCCCCCATCTCGTCAGTTTTACTCCTTGAACCTCATAAACAGGTGACTCCCTCGGCCTACCCACACACACACAGCCTGTGCCTGGCTCATGTCACCTCGAGATCCCTGGGGAGGGGGGCTTTCCAGTCCCCGTAACTGCAGAAGGCTCGGTGCTCACAGCCCTGGTCCCCCCGGAGGGTCCAGTGAGCATTCTGCTTACTCGTGACCTCACGCCCCCGTACCTGTCACTGTGGGCAGAGTCCCAAGGGACAGACAAGGAGAGGCACGGAGGCTTTCGTGGTGGGAAGGCCTGGAACCAGACGCCTGGCGGCCAGGGAGAGGGGTCCGCGCCCGAAGGCAGGGACTGCTCGGTGTGGGTCCCTCACTTCGGAGAAGCAGGGGTGCCAGAGGGAAGGAAAGGAGGGGGCAGACACAGTGCCGTGCAGGCAGCCCCGGTGGGGGGGGGCTGCTCCCGTTCCTGGGGGCGAGGCGAGGGGAAGCACCCCTACGGAAAACCCCCCGCCTCTCGGGTCGGGCTGGCCGGGACAGTTAACTCGGGGGGCGGCAGCGCCAACGGGGCGCCCCGGCGGTGGGCTGGAGACTCCGGGCTTACTTGGGGTTTGAACTGTTCCAGAAGACGGTGTGGCGGTCGGCAGCGGCCAGGCTGCAGCAAAGACCCAGGAGAGGGGCCCAGAGCAGCTCCATAGCGCGGGGCCGGGCCGGGCCGGGCGAGGACGCGGGGGCTCCGCGGGGGCTGGGCTCCCGCTGGCTTTCTCCCGGGCGCAATGGGCTCCGCGCTCGCCGATCTGGCCCCGGAGCCTCCCGACTCCGCCTTTTGGGCCGGCGCCGCCCGGCTCCCCGCCCCGCCCCGCCCCGCGCGCGCGCCGCTGCCCTGCGGCCTGGGGGCTGGGGAGGCGGGGAAAGCGAGCGCAGGGGCGAGGCGCGGAGGGGCGGGGAGCCGAGCCGAGCGCGCGCCTCCGCCGGGACCCATCGGCCCCGCGCCGCGTGTTCGCTCCCTTGTGGGTCTGAGCGCGGCTTTGTGGGCCTGTGAGGTGTGTGTGTGGGGGGTCTGTGTCCCCGGATCGTTCAGGGTGCAAGGTGGTCGCTGGGTCCCGCACCTTTCCGGAGCCTGGCGCCCCAGTCTCGGGCGCCGCGTTCCCACACTCTGCACCCTTCCCCGACTCCGCCGCTCGGCCGCCCCTCCCCCCGCACACGCGGCTGTTTGTTTTTGTCGGGTTTGTCAATGTTGTCTTTGTTCGGGAGGTTGTGTCATCGCCTGGATGCCGGGAAGAAAGTGCGGTCGAGTGCGTCCCGTGTGCGGCAGGGGCGAAGGGCCCCCTGCGCCTGTGAGAGGGGGGGGACCCTCGGGATCCCGAGCCCCCCCGAGCGGGTCCACTCGTGCTTCCAGGGCACTAGCGACGTGCGTGTGCGTGTGAGTGCGTGTGCGTGTGCGTGTGCGTGTGCGTGTGAGTGCGTGTTCGTGTGCGTGTGTCCCAGTACACGTGTGTGCCGTGCGAACGGGCTGTAAATATGGACTGTGAGAACCTGCGCGTGAAGGGTGACAAGCTGTAGCCACACATGTGCATCTGGAGTGTGCAGAGACGTGTGATGGCGCGCAAGTGTGAAAACATTTGTGAGTACTATCAGCCGCGTGCGGGGGGGGAGCGTGTGAAACTTTGACGTTTGTATGCTAATGTGTGTGTGTGGGGGGTGCGCAGCGTACGTGAGGTGGGGCAGGCGTGTCTGCGCCGCGTCCCGGGGCGGGGCGGCTGGGTCTCCCCAGTCCCCAGGCCCCAGCCCGGCCCCCTCTCCCTAGCCCTGTAAACAAACCCGCTGGAATTCGCTCTGCGCCCCGCTCCCCGCGGGGGTCTTCTGCCGTCTGGAGGGGGGCTGGCGGGTGGGCGTCTGCCTCCCAGCTCGCGGGGTGGAGCGGGCGGGCAGGTGTTTTGTTAGGCGCATGGGTGTCTGGCGCGGGAGGGCGCAGTGCCGGCTGCCTGCGTGTTGGTGGCGTCTGTGTGATCGGGTGGCCGGCTGTTTTCGCGCGCCCCCGTTGGCGCTGGAGTGCGTGCGCACCCCTGGCGGGCCCTGCGGCCGGCTGCGCTGCAAGCACACCGGGCCGGCGCGGGCCCAGCTTCCCCGGTTCTCAGACCGTTTCATCCTCCTCTTTTACGGCCGGGCCTGGCGACGGCCCCTGTAATTACGCGGGGCCGGGACGCCACCACGGCTGGTCCGGCGCTGACCCCTTGGGGAGGAGCCTGGGCGGGGGAGGGCCAGGGTCGGTCCCCACCCCCGGGGCGCTCGCTGTGCGAGGCGAGTCAGGCCTCGCCGACGGTAAATATTTACGCAGCGCCGACTCAGCGCAGGGCCAGCCACCCCGCGGCGGCCGGTCCCGGTCTGGCTTTGCGCGCTGCCCCCACCCTTAGGCGCTCACCTGCCCCAGGCGACGTGCCCAGCCCGGCGTTTACCCGACAAGCTGCCCGCCCCTCCCACCGGGCCGAAGTCTACCCTCCGACCAGCCCCAGGGCGGTGCCTCACTCGGGCGTGCACACCTGGGAGCACACCTGGGTGTTGGCTGCCCACGCGCCCCTGGCGGGGTCACTCCATCCCTTCTCCTGTGTCCCATAGAATCGAAGCTTCACGACGATCACGAGCTTTTGGGGCTCATTTCTGTGTTGTCAACACCTGGCACGGTCCTTAACGCCCGCGGCCGCTGGTCCGTTAATGTTGAGGGGGCGACGTCACTAGTCTGTGCAGGTGCCTCTGCGGGACCCGCTGCTCTGAAAAGAAACAGGACAGGGGGTGTCGGGGTGAGGACGGCCCCCCGCGGGAGACGGCTCGGGGCCCACCTGCCGTTTCTGCGGCGGCTGGGGCTGCAGGGCGGGCACCTGTGGGGTCCCCAGCTGCGTGCTCTGGCAGCAGCTGCAGGTTCAGGCTCGCTCGGCGCATCTGGGCGGGGCCGCGTCAGCTCCCGCCCTGCCTGCACCTAGGGCCGCGCCGGCCGGGTGGCGAAGACGTGGGGTGGGGGGGCTTCGGGACACGGACGGGCCGCGGAGCCCTCCTTCCCGGGCTTGGCGCAGCTCCCGGCATTCTCACTCGAGGCTTGGATCTCATCTCCCTTCTCTGCATGTGTTTGTGCCTTCCGGGGTCCCCCTAGGCGCCGGGTGTCGTGATGGGCAGTGAGAGTAAGGATGATAAAGTCCCTCGGAGAGCCCCCGGGACCAGCTGGGAGGTGACAAGCCAGCGGGCGCACCACGACCTAGCCCGCAAGCGCGTGCGCCGCCCGCGGCCCCACAGCCCGCGGCCCCGGGAGCCGCTGCGCCCCTGCTGGCCGAGCGGAGCATTGCAGGCGCTGCGCGGTCCCGCTGCGCCGCGTGGGCCGCGAGGCGCGACCCCGTGACCCGCTCCGCGCCCCGGCACCCTCCCCGCGGCCAGCGTGCCCAGGCGGGCCTCGTCTTGGCGCTGGCATCGGCCTCCTCTCACCGCAGAGTCGCGGGCCTGTGTGGGCTCCCGGCACCGCCACCCCGAGGCAAACATCTGTGCTCTGGCGGGCGCTGTCTGAGGTGTCAGTCTGTCTGTCTGCCTGTCTGGGAAACTCCCCTCTGAGTCCTTTCTGGGAATTCCTGAGATACATGCCCGGGGGTGGCCGGCCTGGGGAGGGCACTGCCCGGCTGCCGGTTTCCAGTCTGGCCCAGGCAGGGCTGCTGGGCGCTGCTCTGCTGAGTGCCCAGTGGTCAGGGGTGTGGGGAGGGCCGCGGCCACCCGGCCCTGGGGTCCGCCAGCCTGGCCAGGCCCTGAGGGCATCTCCGGACCCCCGGTGAGGGGTGAGGGGGGGAGGCAGAGCCTGGCACAGCCTCCGCTCCCCGCTCTGCATGTCATTGTGAAGAATGAAGTGTGACGGCCACTCTCTGTGTCATGCCCGGGAAGCCGGGGTACAGAGAGCAGGACAAAGGGCCGGGAGCCGCCAGCCACCGGCGATGTCTCCCCCGCCAGCCTTTCGCTTGTGAGGTGTTGCTTTCACATCACGTGATAAATAAACATCACTCATTTCTGTGTGTGCGTCCCTGGGACTGTGACAGAGACATTGTCCGTGTCGTGAAGTCTCCGTAGACCGTCCTCTTAATGGCAACAAAGCGCTCCGGGGAGTGTTTCGGAGGGTGCGCTGCGGCGGGCGGGACGGTGTCGCACACGCACCGCACACGCACCGCACACGCGCCGCGGCGGGCCGGACGGTGTCACAGACGCTCCCGCGCATGCGCTCACGCCGTCCTGCGTTGCTGGGGCTTGAGTCTGTTGCTTCTTAGAAATAAGTCTGGGGTGAGCGTCACCCAGCAGCGTTTACAAAGCGGCCGCTCTGGACCCGGCTCTGGCTGGGGCTCGGGGCTCCGGGGACGGCGGTAGGCAGGGGCCATACTCTCACGCAGTGTTTTGGACGAAATCTGGGCATTGTCTGCTTTTCTAGATCTTGGGGATTTCACAGACGTGGGAAAATGCTCTTGATTTTGCCGAGCTCAAGCCAGAGTCTTCTGCGGACCAGTCCAGGTATTTTACCGAGGGCCGAGGTGGCCAGAACCGAATGGATCTGCTCCCCGCACCCCTCCCCATCCCGCAGCCAACTCGGGAGGGGGCCGACGAGGTGGACTTCTCCCCTGGGGAGAGGGGGTTGGGCAGGATGGGGTATGGGGAGGGGGAGAGGTGGGAGGGGCAGTGCTAGGAGGACGGGACTGGGGTTTCTGCACAGAAAGCACTAGAAGGTGTTTAGTATTTCTGCCTCTCCCACCACAAGTTGGCCGGTCACTCGTGCCAAACACCACACTGGGAGGCCCTGGGGACGCCGGTGCACACACTGGCCCTAGCAGGACGCAGCCTACTTGCCAACGTGTAATTAGGTTGGAAGATAAGAATCACGACTTATCACAGCGGGCTGTGAGCTCACAGAGGAGGGAGTGCGTGTTTGGGGACGGGAGGGCTGCACGCGGAGGGGATGTTCGAGCCGGGTTTTGGAGGCTGCGTGGGGGTGAGAGTTTGCTCAGGGGACACTGGCGTAGCTGAGTGACAGCAAGGCTCTGGGGAGTGGCGGGATGCCAGAGCAGGAGGTGGTTTGGGCGCCAGGCGCGGGACTTTGAACGTGGTTCTGTGGGCCATAGCTACTTAGCGAGGAACCACCATCTGGGTCGTATCTGAGCAGAACCCGGGGGATGACGGAATGTGGGTCCACGTGGCCGAGCTCCAGGTGTGGGGGCTGGGCAGCCTGAGGTGCAGGCGCTCTGGGCGCAGAGCAGAGGGCCTGGGTGGAGGACAGTCCCACGGAGCTGGACGAGGCCTGAGCCAGCGAGTTGGGGGCAGAAGTGCCACTGGGAAGAGAAGGAGGGGAGGAGAGGGACAGACCTGGGTGGGAGAAGCGAGGAGGGCAGTGCCGGCCACTGTATAGCATCGGGGTGATCTGGGCTGCGAGGAGCAGAATCTCTGGCTACGAGCAGTGGACACAAAAGGTTTTCTTTGTCCCCATAGCAAGGTACTCTGGAGTGGACAGCAGCTCGACAGGGCAGCTGGCGAAGCCCAGCGCTGGCCGCTCTCTGCCCTGCTGTCCCGCAGGGGCCCCAGGAAGGGTGCAGGGAGCACAGGTCCCCTTTGATCGAGGAGAAAACCTTTTCTAGCAGCTTCTCAGCCAGCTTCCCCTCAGGCGACAGAACTGGCCCAGTGTCCCTGGCTGCACCCTCCTGCAACTGCGAAGGAGGAGAAGGGACCTTTTGCCAGGGGCGGGGGCCACCTCCCCCACGTGGCCTCGCCCTGCCCCACAAGGAGCTGCTGTCTGTGGCCTGGGAGCAGGGTGACCCTGCCACAGACATGTCCCTCTTGAGGGCCCTGGAACTTGCAGTTGGAACTGTCCCGGGGGCGGTGGAGGGGAGGGTCTGGGGCTCAGGCGGCGGAAGCTCAGAACACGTGTCCCTTTGGGATGTCGGGGCGACCCCGGTGCTTACAGGGGGGGCTTCCTGCAGACGGCACAGCCCAGGCAGGCAGGACAGCCGGTGGCCTGGGACCTGGCATCTCTTCCCTGTGGCATCCACTTCAGAGCCCCTGTCCTTCCCAGAGTCCCAGCTTCCAGGTGGGAGGGGAGGGCGGTCAAGGGCCTTCACCCTCCCCGTGGCCATCAGCCCCTTTCTGCCCCGGGCCAGACTCTCGCGATACCACGATGTAAGAGCAGAAGTCTACGTACTTTTATTTCAGAAACATTGCTTTTATATAATATTTTTCCCCCCTGATTCCAGATCAGTGACCAACTTCGAGAAGCACAAATAAAGCAGAAGAAAGCCACCCCCCTACGTGAGATTTCGGGGGTAGGCTCCTTCCCTGCTTCTTTCCCACGGCGCTGCAGAGCCGTTCTGGTAAATTCTTTGAGAGGTTATGGCTAACGCCCGCGTTACAGCCAGCCCAGAACCCCGTACGGCTGTGCAGCGTTTTACGATCGCCCGGGGGTGTCGGCTGCGTGTTTTATCGGGTACTATGTAGTCTTTACAGACTCCCACACATTGCGAGGTGGGCAAAGGCAGGAATTCTGCACCCCCCCACCACGCCACACACTCGGTGGGGGACCCCAAGGCGCAGAAAGGTGGCGGGGGTTCAGAACTCCTCACCCAGCTGTCCCGGGACAAAAGGGATGCAGGGAGCATGTGCAGAGCAGGGCCAGGGAAGGGCCGGGGCCCGTGGGTGGGGGAGGTGGAAGGGCCCCCGGGGGACCTGAAGGGTTTGGGGGACAGGCTCTGAGAGGAGGCCTCCGAGGCAGGAGCCTGCCCTGGCCTGCCGCTGCAGGCAGGAGCTGTCCATCCAGGTCTGGCTCACTCTCATTCCACCAGCAGTCACTGAGGTCCCTTTGTCTGTGTGTTGGGGACCCTGCTAGGCACCCCAGGGGGTGCCAGATGGGGCCACTCGTGGACAGGGAGAGAGCGTGGGAGGCGTCTGGCTTTGAGCCCAGAGACTTGAGAAGGTGATTTAACCTCTCTGAGGCACCCCCTTTTGTTACCTGTAAGACAGGGCTTTCTTCACAGACTTGTTATAGGGACCCAGCGGAGTGACAGCTGAGGGCCTGGTGCTCAGCCTGGGGGCAGGCTGTCTGTGGGGGCTGGTGTGTCTCTTTCCAGGCCCAGCCCTGCTGAGCTGACGGGGGTCACCGTGCTGGTACTGGGGTGAGCAGGGGGGCTTAGGGACACAGGCAAGGAGGGGGAGCCCCAGGAGCACAAATGTTTACTCTGCCAGGTGGTGGGTGACCAAGCCAGGGACAGGGAGCCAGGAGCTCCGAGGTGCCCTGGGGGGCAGAGAGATGAGGGGGAGATACTTTTGAGGGGTCCCCAGGTAGGGCCGGCTCGCCAGGGCGGTCCATGCTCACACCCCCTGACCTGCAGGGAAAAGCACAGGAGATGGGGAAGAAATCTGTCCCTCGGATGTCCCTGCTCCGAGTTCCCCATCACCCCCGCCACGTGGCACCCTCCGTCACCCTCTCCCGCTCTTTCTCGCGGCCTCGGCGTCATCCGTGACCCCTGACCATGGACCCGGCACTGCTGGGTGCTGGGGACCCCTAGCTGGTCTTAGGGAGGGTTGGGCATGTAAGGCCTGGACACAACCAGCCCAGGGGTTGCATTTCATGGGCGCACGGGCTGGGTGAGGCGGAGGGACAGGTGTGGAGCTGCCACAGTGGAAGGTGGGCGGGTGCCCTGAGGGTGACACGTCAGCTCGGCTTAGGGGACCTCGGTTTCAGGCTCTTCTGAAGCACTGTGCATACCTTAACACACCTCATCTTCACAGTCCCTGAAAGAGACAGACAGTGTCATTACCCACGTTTCACAGATGGGCAGAACAGCACAGAGAAGGCAATAACTCCCCTGGGGTCACACAGCTCGGAGGTGGTCGAGCCGAGGCTGACACAAGGCAGCCAGTCTCCTGGTTTACCCTGCACCTCCCACCATCCCGTCCGGCTGTTCCAGAGAGGGGGGTGCCTGCTGGCCTGGGGCCCAGGCCATGGGGGACACAGATGCCAGACCATCACGGAGCAATCTGCAGGCTGTGGCTGCTGTTTGCATGTGGGGGGACGATGGGGTTATCTGGTCCCCATCGGCAGCCCAGGTGGGAGGCCTCAGGTCAGTCCTCGCCCTCGGGGCCTTTCCCGGTGGCACTCAGCCCGGCAGGGACGGCAGAGGCGGGGTTCAGCGGCTGGGGACTTGGGCATGTGCTTCGCAGTGGGCTCTTCTGGTGACCCTGGCTGCGGCCTGGCTGCCCACGCGCCTGCCCCCTGCCCCCTGCCCGCCCGCCAAGGCCGTTCCGTCCTTCCATCCATCCTGTGAACGACGGGATGGCCTTCCGGTACATCCTCGCCTGAGGATTTCTGTGACTGGCGAGACAAAGCCCGGGCTGGTGCAGAGGGAGCTGGTGATGGCGCCTCCATCTGAAGCCGGGGAACCGGAGGGTCCCGTGACCCCGCGCGCAAGGCTGAAGGTGGGGGCACCAAACAGCGCTTTGCGATGCAGAAGGATAGTCGTCTGGGAGGAAGCCTGGAGAGCATTGCTGTTGGGAGGTGAAGGGCGGGGGGGGGTGGCTGTAAGAAAGAGCGGGGACAAGTCATCAACAGAAGTGTGACGTAGGGGACATCAGATCTTCAGCGAGTTTTATGAGAGTTTCGGGGCCGCAGACTGAACCTGACGAGCTCGGGGAGGCTGCCGCGGGCCCTGCAGACTCGGAGGCTGAGAGTGACCACGCGGGAGGCCCGAACCGACCATCCCTAACTGACAAGGAGTCTTGGTGGTGGCCACGTCCTATGCCCAGAGCTTCCCTGAAGAAGGTCAGCCTTTCCCTAAAGGGTCTGCCCACCTGTGTCTGTTTGCATCTGAGGTAACAGACCTTGGAAAGGTCAGAGTCCTCTCCTCCTCCAGACCCCTCAGGGGACGGCCTCCCCCCAGAGCACAGAGCCCGTCACTGTCATCTGGTCCCCGGGACCATCCCTCCGTGTAAACGTTCCCCAGCCTGCACCCCCCGGTGCAGGAGAAGCGCGTGTCCCTGCGTTTTGCTCTTCATCCCGCCCCAGAGACCCCCCCCCCGGCTTTCCCTCAGCCCCTTCACCACCCCCATGGATTTTGTGTAGCCCTCAAAATCAGCTGCGAGACTGCCATCCTCCTGAGCGTTTTCTCCACCGGCTGAGATTCGCGTCCAGGCCGTGGTCCTCCGTTGGGCTCATAAACTCATCAATATTCGCGGCAGGTTTGGCCGTCGCTTCCGTCGATGAAACTTGTGTGAGCCCAAACTGACGACATGTGCCAGCAAGATCTCAGAGGCTCTGGGGTTTTGTAGTGTCTTTTACGGTCTTGAGATGGAGGGGAAGCAGGGTGGGGATCGGGTTACGGGGCAGTTATTTGCTCCCTTGAGCCGAGCAGGAAAGGGGACGCTTCAGAGGTGTGTGAACCCAGAGGCACAGAAACAATGGACAGAGCCCGCGTCAGGCAGAGGAGGTGCAGGCCTGGGGCCCCACAGCCCACAGGGACCCACCCGGTAGGAATTTATGGTCAGATCACCCAGAGAGGTGGCTTTCCGTAGATAAGCGAACACAGGGAGGCTGATTCCAAAGGATACTTTTAATCTTCGGCCCTGTAATCATAATACCTGCTTTCTTGTTACCTTTGCAAACCATTGTTTGAGATACAATCGTGCTCTAGGCCCGGTCCAAAGGTTATTTTGCCCAGTTTTAATTTTCGGAAGGTTTGCAGACCGGAAAGGCCGTCCCCTGGCATGGCAGTTCCGACTCCCTTTTCAAGTGGCTCGGTCGGTGTCGGCGTTATTTTTTCAGTTATCTGTGGTGTGTGTTTTTTTGGGGGGGACAGGGCTGTGTTTTGGGGGGGAAAGGGCGTTCTGTCTGAGCGGGTGAAGTTCAAAGTGCTTTTTTGGAGTGCCTGGGGAATGGGAGGGGAAGTCGCCTGTGAGGGCCCGGGCCTGGGGACAGTGCTCTGAGTTAGGGGTCTGGAGAGGGGACAGACAGCCGGGTCTGAGGCCCAGGAAGTGACGTCAGAGAGTGGAGGGCTGGCTCACAGACGCAGGGCCCGCCACGAGCCAGGCGGGCGTCGGGAAGGAGTGAGGGGGCCAGGCGCGCTTGTCAGAGAGGCGAGGCCCCGGCTCCAGGCTGGCACCCCCTCAGGAGGACACCTCCACGCTTCAGCAAGGGTCCGAGGAGGACTCCGAGGCCCACGTGGGCCACACGCTCCCTCCCAAAGCAGTCCCCGAAGGCTGCGGTTTGCTGGGCTGGGACTGGCCGGGCTCAGGGCCTGGAAGGTGGGCTGAGGACGAGGGGTCCCCAAGGAAAACGGAGCTCTGTCCCCAGACAGGGGACAGGAAGCGGGGGAAGCGAGCAAGTGTGTCTGTGCCATGGCGGCCCTGCGGGGTGTGGCCTCTCTGTGTAGTGGGTGGTGGTGGTAGGACTGTCTGTCCTCTCCTCCTGTCACCTCTGCGGGGGGGCCGGGGAGAGGCAGCTGGTGCTTCCAGAGGTCACGGCTTGACGTGAGTCCCATGATTCCCGACAGGCTCCTTGGGGTGGAGCTGGGCACAGTTCACCTGGGATTTCCAGTCCTCTCTGAGGGTGAGGACTTTCTCATGGAGCCATCAGGAGCCTCCGCGGCCTCCCTGGCAGGGACGGTCCCACGAGGCGCCCTGTCCTGGCCGCTCGGTGATTTTCAGCCCCAGCGTCCACGTCAGCCACCGGCCCTTGGGACACGTGCTGCCACAGCCCTTCCCGGGCCAGAGGCCCAAGTCCGATTGCAGACTTCATGACATCACCGTGCTCCCTCTGCAGTAAACATCACAAGTTACCATCACAATACCCGATACTGAGGCCTTTGCACAGAGCTTGGGTGAAGGGAGGGGCCCGCCCTGCCCAGGTGAGGGCAGCCGGGGCCGGGCAAGGGGGCCGAGGACATAGCTGCGTCCCGCGCACCTGCCGGGCCAGGCACCTGGGAAGGCGGGCTGGGGCGCGCCCTCTCTCCAGCTCTGGGTCACTCAGCCCCTAAAGGCCCCTGATCAGGCCCTGAGGCTCCAAGACCCTCAGCAAAGCCAGGTCTCCTGCTTCTGCCCCACGCTTCCTGCGGGCCAGGGCACCCCAAGACCCCCTCTCTGCCTCCCTGTCGCTCCCTAGGCTCCCGTTTCAACACAACTTTCTCTTCTTGCTCCTTGGAGCATCTCGAGGCCCCTGCAGATAGGGACACCGGGCCAGGGCTGGGGCACGGAGGGGACCCTGGGCGCCCCTTGTCCCTGCTGTGTGGGGAACACCCCTCCTTTGCCCACAGAGTCCCCGGTTCACGGCCAGGAAGCCGTTTCCTTGAGATGCTTCCCCTTAGGTTCACGGGAGCCTGATAAATGGGCCTGGTCTGGGCTGCTCCGAGGAGCAGGACACATGTCTTCTCCCCGCGGGCTACCGGGACAGCGCCCGCAAAACAAACACGACGGAACAGCCAGTGAGCACGGATGAAAAAAATATATATAAACAGACGCAATGCCCCCAACCCCCCCGGGCCTCCCACGGACCAGCCGAGCCCCCCCCGAGCCGGGCGGGCTGCGGGGCAGGCCTGTTTGGGGCCATATTTATACAAGGAGCTCGGTGCCTCCCTCAGGCAAGCGAAGCAAGTTGTAAAATTTGAAGGCACATTTTAAACTTGTTTAAAACTCTGCAGATGCGTTTCCCGTCTGGCACCGGGATCGGGGGCCGGCCATGTGTGCGCCTGTGTGGCCTGGCGCACACGTTAACGAGGGGGCTCGGGGGCTCGGGGGCTCGGGGGCGGCCCCGCCTCGGCGCAGACAGGAGCGGCGTGGCGGGAGAGGGAGCCTGCTGTCGGCCAGGGCGTGTGTTCCCGGCCGGAATGCACGTGAGGGCCGGGGCGCTGGGCCGGCCGGCTTCCCTGGGATGTCAGCATCTTCATCTTCTACAAAACCACGGCTCGTGCAGGCCTCTGGAGAAGGCCCTGCAGGGGCAGTGACACGGGCGTGTGGCTTTCACTTCTGACGCGAGCCGGGGCCATCACGCCGGACGACATGCGATGCTCGGGATGGAGCACGGGGCCACGGGTGCGGGACGCGGCGATGGTTGATGGTTCGTCCTCCCTCGGCGTCAGCTGCTTCCTCTGCCGGGGAGGCCTCACCAGCTGTCAGAATCCTAGTCATCCGTCCCGGCTGGCTCAGCACCACCGCCTCCCTGCAGTGCGAATGAATCACTCCCTCTCCCGGGCCCTGTGACATTTTGTCTCTTACAGTGTTTACTTCGTTCCTTCGCTGCTGAAATCTCGCTGGATGTGTGTCCGGTCCCTGTCACGCGGCCGGCGAGGACCAGCCCCGGGGCCTGGCTGTCGCCACTCCCCCCTCCGCCCATGGCCCCGTGCTCACAGGGGGCTCTCTCTCGGTAAATGTGTGTCGAATCACACTGTTTGCATCTGCAGATCATGAAGACCCCGCGTTGGCCCAGGCCTAACGTGGTGAGAGCCATCCCAGACCCCGATGTCTTTTCATTCCGTGGTTTCTGAGCGTGTCTACACTCATTTCGAGTGTAGACACGACCGCACGGAAGCCAGAACTGATGGGATTCCGATCGCAACCTGAAACAAACGGCATCGTATTTGACGAGCTGATTTGCACACGAGAGACATCACGTCTGTCTTGCTGGAAGTCCTTTGTTTGGGGCACAGCATCCGCGGGGACGAGACGCTCTGCAGGGAACGTGCCTCAGTTGTGAAATCTCCCGGCACCTGACGGATGGAGGGTGGTGACACCCCGGTAGCTGGCACTGTGCCCCCGCGTGGTTTCTGGGATGGAGACCCGGGAACTCGAAACTGGGCATGGAGGGGACACTTGATTCACATGAATAATTCAGAGACATCCAAAATCGCAGCCGTAGAATGGAAACGTGGAAGGGAGTGGCGATGTCTGGGTCTGGCCCTTAAGGAGAAATTCCTCACACACACGTGCGCACACACACACACACACATGCGCGCGCACACACACACGTGAGCACACACAGGTGCACACACGCGTGCACACACACTCGCACACACGCACGCACGCACACACACGTGCACACACACGTGCGCACACACGTGCACACTCACAGGTGCACACTCACATACGTCACGCATCCTTGGCGGGAAGCAGGGCAGCTGTGTTGGCCGAGCCTGGGTGGGCTCCCACGGGAGGGCGGCCCTCAGCCCTGTCCCCTGCCTGGCTGCTGCCCCAGGCCACGTGTCCTGCCGGGAAGAAGCAGCTGCTTGTCCCCGGGGCCTGCCAAGGGCGTAGGCCCCACCCAGCAGTGGTCCCGAGTCCGGGTGCCCTCATCGGTGAAGCGGAAGGAGGGGTGAAGCGTGGGGGGCGCGGGGGCTCTGTCACCCGCCCAGCGCGGGGCCTGGCAGATGCAAGCCCAGCCTGGGAGGTGCCCCCTCCTCCTCCCAGCCCATCTGGGTCGCCCCTTCTTCAGGTTCGGGCTTCCAGAGCGAGCCGACGAGGACAGGGCGTGCCCGGCTGAATCCGAATTTCAGATCCACGGCGAAGACGCTGTTAGTCCGAGGCCGCCTCCTGGGCGGTATCCGGGGCACGTTCACACTGAGTCCGTCTGCGCCGCTGACCTGCAACTGCGGTGCGGTCCACGCGGGGGCCCCCTCGGGGTGCGCCCCGGAACTCCCGCGGCCTCGGTGACACCCAGACACGGCGCCCCGTTTGCTGATTGCTAATGGTGACGACGCCCCGTAGTGACCCTCAGCTCGCAGCCGCCCACAGGCTGGAGGGAGCGCCCTCACGAAGCCCGAGGGGCCAGCGCCCTCTGGTGACGCGCGGCGGCGTGGCGCCCCGGGTGCGAGCGCGCAGGGCGGGACCCCGAGCCCCACGCTGCTCCCCGGGGGACCGAGGCTGGGACCCCGACCCACACGCTGCTGCGCCCCGCGGCTTCTGCCCACGTTTCCTGTTCCCCGGAGCGAGGGCCCCAAGAGGCAGCCCCGCAGTCGAACCTGGGGGACCCTGGGGCTGTGACCCGCTCCCCGAGTCCTAAACAACGTTATGACAAAGACACGGGGTTTCAGACCAGAGCGAGTCTCCCAGCTTCCAGAAGTTTCCACGCGCTGCTGGCCAGTGTGGGGGTCACTCCAGCGTGGCCGCTTGTGGCGTCGCGAGATGTGGCCCTGAGCAAAGTCCTCCGTGCCCCGCCCTGTGCGGTGGCCGCAGCTCCCTGGACCCGCGCCCATGTGTCCCATCTTTTCCACAACAGCCCAGAGACGCTTTGAATGTCAGTTTTACCCGGGGCGTCCCTGGCCAAGCCCTGCAGAGGCTCCCAGCCACACTTACAGTGACATTGAGGTGCTGGCTGGGGTCTCCCAGGCCTTCCCCGCCTGGCAGGGGCTCCTTCCCCCTCGAATGTCACATCCACAGAGAGAGGTCCCTTCTGATGGCGGCCGCACACCTGAGCCTGCACCAGCAAGCTCGCACACCTGTTCCCATCCCTCTTCACCTGCCTGTTCTGCTTTATTACTATTTTTTTTCATGGCACTTGTCACTACCGGACATTTATGTGATGTATCTGTGTATTTGTCTGTATGCAAGCCGAGGAGTGAGCCCCCCTCCCCGCACCCCGCTTCCCGAAAGCCAGGGCCGCACTCTCAGGAACGAGGTTAGAGTGTTTTTCTGGTAAAAGTCCCAGAGCAAAAGCCGACCTTTAGGAAAGACGAGAAAGCCACCAGCTGTCCTTTTACTTCTCCCTCGCGCCCCTCACTCCTTCCTTCTTTCCCTCCCTCCCTCCCGCCCTTCCACACATAACTTATGAAGCGCCTACTATGCGCCAGATAATATTCTCGATGCCTGGACGCCATCTATAAACAAAGCTGACACAGACCTCTGCCTGGAAGAGGTAGTGTGCCGGCGGGGTGCCACCACGGACCCCACTCGCCCACTGAAGGGTCGGCAGGCGTCTGAGGAAGCACACACAGAAAAAGAAATCACAGGAGAACACAGGAATAATGCAGGGAGTAGGCGAAACCGTTACAAAGCAGGAACCGATACCAGAATCTTTCTAGGAACAGAAATGGTGAAGTGAGAGCCGTAAACATTCGCGTCCTCACAGGGGATCAGGCTGAGCTCTCAGCTTTCCCAGGAGCAACACGGGAAGCCAGGGGACCAGATGACACTAAAGTAGGGGACCCCGAAATCCTGAGGGAAAACGCCTCCGGCCTAAAGTTCTGTCCCCGGCTGGACTGGCGCCAAAGACGGTGATCGAGATGAAGAATGCTTTCATCATCCAGTGACAGGGGACACTCCCCCACCCGCAGTGTTCTCAGGAAGCCGTCGGAGGAGGTATGTCCACAGAGTGAGACGCAAACAGAGAGAATGAGATGCGGGATGGAGGAAACGGGGCTCGAAAACAGCGGGGGTTTCCATCCAGACTGTCGATGGAAGGAAGGAAGCTTCCAGGTGGCAGCTGTGCCCCCGCACTGAAGACCAGCCAACCCAGATGACAGCAGGGGCGTGGATGTCTCCAGGGACGGTGGCTCTCAGGGGACGGCCGCTGCCCAACCCCGGAGGCCTTTGGCCTCGCGGGGCGAGGGCATGGATCAGAGTGCAGCCATGGATTAGTGATAAGGCAAAGAAAACGAAAATAAATGAATAAAAGAATCCAGGCAACATTTTACATTTCAGTGCTGTTTTGAATAGATAGTACATGCACGTGGCTGCAAAATCAAAAATGATATACAAAGCAAAATAACTGAGTCCATGCCCCCAGTCTCCTCCCAGAAAGGCTGCCATTTTTTTTGTCTTTTTTTAATTGTGGCCAACACACACATATACACGCATCGTATAAAACTTACCATCGTCACCATTTTAAAGGGTACAGTGAGTTCAGTGGTGTCAATCACATTTACCCTGTTGTCGTCCACTGTTTTTTAATGGGGTACAAGGAAACAGGAATACGCTGTCTTGTTTTTCTTGCATTCTTTGCCCATTGTTCTACACTTTTCCCACCTTACCCCGTGTCCCGTGGAGAACTTCCTCGTTCTTTGGTGCAGTGGCCCGCTGTTCCATTGTGTGGCTGTCCAGGGCTTTATTTGACCAGCTCTCTATAGAAAAGACACTTGTGGTCTTTCCAGGACTTTGCTACTGTAAATGAACGCCACGGTGAAACATTACCTCCATACATTGTCTCCAGTGAGTATAAACAGAGCCGCAGGACGAATTCCCAGAAGTGAGATGGCTGGGTTAAAGGGTCAGTGCGTTTGTAATTTTGCCCGATGTGACGTGGACCGTTTGGCCTTCCCACCGGCAACATATGAAAACGCCTGTTCCCCGAAGCCTCATCCACAGAGCGGGTTGTCGACTTGGAGTTTTGCCAAGCTGATAGATGCAAAATGCTGGCTAGCTTCGTGTAGTTTTAATCTCCATGTATCTTAGGTGTGAGCTCGAGCAGCTTTTAAAACATGTAAAAGCCAATCGTGTTTTCTTTTCTGTGAGATATTCATTTTCTTGGGCTGTTTCTCGACTGGGTCTTTCCAGATAATTATGAAGGACAGAGAAAATGAAAAGGTTTTCAGGAAAGAGAATGGATCATAGTATAGTACATGGCTGGATTGTGAATAACTGGTACAGTTTCGTAAAAATCTGAATGCTAACTTGATCTAAACGGCATTTGGGATGGAACTGTCTTGGGCGTGCAGAGGGGAAGTGTGCGTGTTTACACACTGAGGGGTAGGGTGTGGGAACTAACTCCTTACCCTCCCCAAGAGGACAGCAGAAGAGAAAGTCTACAACTAGGCAGAAAGAGGGAAAAACAGAAATACCAGCTAAATAAGATTATTTAGCGATATGAAGGTAAATACCAGGAGAAACGACTAGAAGGATCGAGGGGGGTTGCTTCTGGGGGCCAGGGTGAGAAATTGGGGGCCTGTGTGGTGGGAGCCTCATTTTTCATCAGAGCTATTTGGTCCTGGTCCATCTTTTAAACTATGTAATGCATTATTATGATAAAACAAAATTAAAGACACACGATGAAAAGGAATGGTGTACACGTTACGATATAAGGGCTCCCCTTTTCAGGAGAGGGGTGTTACGGGAAGTGACACAGGAGTGCTCGTGCTAGTGACCGCAGCCAGGAAGGGCGGAAAGACCGAAGAAGACCCAACCAGAGGCTTCTTGAAAAGCAAACCGGTCACCTTTGCAGGAAGGTCTCCTCCAAGGTCACAGGCCACCTTCTCATGCTGGCCGTGGTGGAGTCACAGGGACCTCCCGGGGCTGAGGAGAGGGAGCGGGCAGTCTGTGGGGGCTGAGGTGGGGGCAGATCGCGGGGCAGAGGAGACAGCTGGAGCTGGACACCTACAAAGCGTCCCCCGTGTCTTCGGCTGTATGCTGGGCAGCGTGGGCCCACAGGGAAAGGACCCAGGAAAGGGTCCTTCTACAGATGACACGTACAGGGTTTGAGATGAAAACATGCGCTGGGTGGAATTAAGAGCAGATTAGACACTGCAGAAAAAAAGATCAGTGAACTTGAATACAGCCACTGGAACTCTCCAAAATGCAACGCAAAGAGTCAAACAACAGAGGCAGCATGGGAAGGGGGAGGACTCGGTGAGCTGTGGGACAGAATCCAGCAGCCTGTGCCCGGGAAGGTGGCGAGAGGGGTGACAGAAAAACATTCGAAGACATCATGGCCCAAAGACTTTCCAGTTGTGATGAAAACTATAAACCCATGTATCTAAGAAGTTCGACAAACCCCAAGGACGAGACGTCGGAAGAAAACTATAATGAAATCACATCGTCATCTGCCTTAATCACTGCCGAACACCAGCGATGAAGAGAAAATCCTCAGAGCAGCCTGAGGGGGAAAACAGAACGAGGTGTAAAGAGAAAAAAGAGAGGCGTCGGCAGCCCCAAGACAGGGGGGCCTCGTCTTTCAAGTGCCAAAAGGCAGAAGCTCTCCACCTACAATTCAGTGGAGAGATCTTTCAGAACTGAACATGAAATCAAGATGCTGTCGTTCAAAAGCTGAACGGACTCGTCAGCAGCAGGCCTGCTCTGTCGGGGAAATTGCCCGAGTCCTGTGAGCAAAAGAAGAAAGACAGGAAATGAGCATGTCCCCGTCCCCAAAGGGATGAAGAGCCCGGGAAACGGCATTGACGTGGGCAAAGAGAGAAGATGTTTTCCTTATTTTTAAATTCTCTTTGAGTGACAGCGGAGGGAGTGAAGCGAAACGCATAGCTGCGTGGGGCGCATTCACCGCATACGCAGACACGGAAGGCAGGGCAGAGGCTGGGAGGCTGGCGGGTGGGGACGCGGAGTGAGGTGCTTACGCTGGCGAGTGGATCGGTATTACTCAGAGAGGGAGCCTGGGACACGTGCTCCTAGAGGAACAGCAACAGCCACAAAAGGATAGCTTAATAAACTAATAAAGGAGACAAAAATGGAGTCGGGGTCACCGCCATCCCCGGGGCCACCTGGTGCCTGCTCTGCAGACAGGGCGCTGGGTTGGGTTCCCTAGGCCAGGGGGTTACCCCCCCGCAAGCCCCAGGCGTTTGGGATGGGAGCACTGCAGTGTCTGACACTGTAGTGTGCTGTCACCAAAAGCTCCCTCTCCTGCCACCTCCTGGCAGTAAATCCAGCCAGTTTATAGCTCAGGCCTCCGCTGGACCGCTTTTTGGCCAGGAGCCGTCCTCTTCCGAGCCGCCGCAGCCGCAGCCGCCCTGGCTTGGCGCTGTCCCCGGCAGGATGGCTCCGGGCGGGCCCGGGTGCTCCCAGCCTCGCAGCCACCTGTCCCGGAGCGGGGTCCGGGGCGCAGATGCGCGGGCTGACCTCCAGAGGGCGCCATGCGCTCAGACACCGCGGGGACGGCGCCCGCGGGCGGGAGCGCGTGCGCGTGCGCGTGCGCGTCAAGGCGCGCCGTGGGAAAAGGCCGTGCCGCGGGCGCGCGCGGCTGTTTTGGGGACCGCTTGTGTTATAAACATAACTAGGACAGCCTCTGACCTTCTGGCCGAGCCGCCCCCTCTGCGGGTCCGGCTCCCCTGCTCGCCCCCTGCCCACCTCCCCTCGAGCCTTCCCTGACAGCCCCACCCACAGGCCCGGGCCAGTGCCCTTGTGTTCTGGGCTGTACACCCCAGTTAGGGGGCCACTGAGAGCACCCCGTTTCCCCGCCGTCAGACCAGGCCCTGTCAGGTCTGGAGGGCACCCGAGTGACAGGCCTCAGGACGCGGAGGGGTGCCCGATCACCTGCCACACCTGGGCTGGGCCTGCGCGAGCGCCCAGGCGTGGGGTGGGCGCAGGGCCACGCACAGAGTGGGATGCGCTCGGCCGCTCTCCCTGCGCTGACCCGGGTCTTGGCGTGTGCGTGTGTGTGTGCGCACACTCGTGTGCAAGTGTGCCTGAGGGGTGGAGAGGGGCCCAGCTCCTTGGCTTCCCCTTCACGGGCCTGCGGCGGGATGGGAGGGGCGAGCACGGGCGGGGGGGGGGCTGGGGTGGGGGCTGGCGCCAGCTGCTGCGGGGTGAGGCCCGTGTCCGTGGGCGTGTGGCTGCCCGTGTTGGTGGCCGAGTCTGGGTGCATCCCTGGGGCCCTGGGAGTTGTTTTCGTGTCCCACGTGGCGGCCGACGTGACCCGTCGGTTCCCAGGGGCGCGAACGTGGCAGCGCCCTCCGTCCCCAGCCTTTCCCGGACTCCAGACTTTGGCGCGTCCGTCTGGCCGCTGCCCTTCCCGGCGCGAAGCTCTGTTTGTTTACTCAGCACAGCTGGCCTGGTCTGTGTCAGTGACTGTCATCTGTTGGTCGCCAGCCCTCAGGGTGTCACCCTGTGTGACCCTGCGTGGCGCGGGGTGCCCGTGAACCTCTCCCCCAAGGGTTCGGTGCTGTGACATTCCTGCGTGTGCCCGATGCTCGTGCAGGGTGTGAGTGCGGCTGTGAAGTGTGTTGGACACGCAGCCGAATGTGTGTAGAAGAGACGAGGGAGTGTGCGTCAGCATTCCTGCCCGAGGTGTGGGGTGGGGGTGGCCCGCGCGAGGCGCCTGGGCTGCCCCCCGGCCCGGGGAGGCCCCTCCACTTCAGCTGTGTAAACAGAGCCCCTGCCCCGCTTTGGGTCGTCCTCCCCTCCCCCTCCCGACAGGGAGTTTGATTGTGTGGGGTCGCAAGGTTGTGATGTTATGGGACTGGGTGTGAGCTGAAGTGTTTAAAAGTGTGTGTGAGCATGGGACGGGAGGCCCGGGGGTCGCCGCCGACGCCAGCCTCTCAGGGGCGGGCTGGGGGACACCAGGCCACTCGGGGGGGCTCTCTCGGGTCCCCGGCCGGTTCGTCCACCCTTTTACAGCCAGGCTTGGCGACAGCCCTGTAATTAGCCTGGTCAGGACGCTGTGGTGAGAGCCAAGAATGTGGACCTGACCCCCCAGGGGAGGGCCCGGAGCCGCCTGCCCCGCCCTGCCCACATGGGGCCAGACCGCCCCAGGCCCGATCCGGGTTCTGGCCCAAAGGGCCTCCGGCCGGCCTGGCCCAGGCACACCTGGGCTATTTCACATCAGCTCCACGCTTCCCAGCCTGTCCCACCACCTCCCACCTGCGTC